>VMDO01006616.1:0-98653 GCA_007922755.1 Pedetes capensis
AAAAGGGGGGGGAGGGAAGATAAGAATGATGTCAATATAAATGGACTAGAAATCGCATGTAATTGTTCTAACAAGATAAAAACAAAGACCACTACAGGAAAAGTTTCTATCTTAAACAGAAATGGAACCCAAAGCATATAGAAAAATACTACATAGTAAAAGATAGAGAAGACTTGGATGGGAAACTTAGATGGGAAGGGGGGAGGGGGGAAACACAGGGGAGGGTAAGGGGTAACCTATATGAATAATGTTTATCAAATTGCATATATGAAAATTGTCACAATGAAAAGCATGTCAAAATGAATCACATTATGATGTACATTAAAAATTTCTAATAAAAAATATATATATACCTGATGACTAGAGATTATTACAAGATTGGGGACTTCAGTGCAGATGGTGGTAGCCATCTTGGCCACTGTCCTAATGAGCAAAATCCCTCTCAGCAGTAGAGAATGGAGAACAGCAATTACACCTACCCACAACAGAGTAATAAGCTCACCCTTTCCACCATATCAGTGGTGATGATGTAGGACTTCCACCCCTTTCTGTCAGCAATGTTTTCCTTCTGTGCCCAGGCTGAAATGGTACCAGAAGAAGCCTAACAGACAGCTGGAACTTCCCCCACCTCTACCACATCAAGACATATCTTAATCAAATTTCTGAAAATCAAGATAAAAATAAATAAATCTTGAAAGCAGCAAGAGAAATTATATTTTATCTATGAGAGGAAAACTACTCAAATGACAGCAGTGTCTCATTTTAAACCATGGAGTTAGAAGGAAATGGTACATTTTTCAAATGCCAAAAGAAGTTTCCAACCTAGAATTCTATAACCTACGAAAATATCCATCAGAAATGAAAGAGAAAGCAAGACACTATCAAATAAAGGAAACCTAGAAGAATTTACCACCACCAGACCAACCCTAAAAGAATGGCTAAAAGGGTTCTTTAAACAGAAAAGAAGTGATAAAAGATGGCACATCAGAACATTAGGACATAAAAGCACAGTAAGAAAATAGTAAGAAAAAAATATGGCTGTATACACAAGAATTTCTTTTCCCTTCGTAGTTTTTTTAAATTATTTTTTATCATTGAAGCAAAATTATGATACTCTCTGACATGGTTCTGTTGTAGTAAACTACTTTAGTCTAATATAATATAAACATGGAGTGTAGAGTAATATTAATATAAGGGAAGTAAGATTTCTACGTGGCACTTAAATAGTAAAATATAAGCATGAATGTTGTTGTTATTAGGTGCTGTTGAGTTGGGTCTGACTCATAGCCATCTTACGTACAACAGAACAAAACACTCCTCGACACTATGCCATGCCCAGCATTATGTTAGTGCTTCTTTGCTATTCATAGGGTTTTCAGTGACTGATTGTCTCTGGAGTGGGCTACCAGGTCCTTCTCCCATTTTTGCAGTACTGGGGATCAAACCCAGGGCCTGAGAGCGTACAGAGCAAGCACTCTACCAACTGATCTAATCCCCAGCTCAACTATAAATTGCTTATGATAATGTATATACAATGTTATACCTAGAAAAATCACTGAAAAGGCTGAGTATGCAGCCCAATGATAGGGCACTATACACAAGATCCTGGGTTCAACCCCCAAGTACTGAAAGAAAAAAGAAAAAAACATACTCCAAAGCATACACCATGTAATGTCTAACACATCACCCAACCAGAAATCAATAACAGAGAGCTTAAAGGAAAATTTCCAAACACTAGAAAAGTACATAGCACATTTCTAAATAATCCATGATAAAGAGGAAGTCTTAACTTTTAAAAAATATTTTATAACCAAGTGAGAACCTGCGGAGTTTCTCTTTCTGAGCTGGTTTATTTCATTTGACATAATGTCCTATAATTTTCATCCCTGGTATCCAATCCCATCTGATCTCAGAAGATAAGCAGGGTTGGCCTGCTTAGTCCTTAGATGGGAGACCATCTGGGAATACCAAGTATTGTAGGCTTGGAAAAAGGACCTGGCAGCACACTCCTGGAAATATTAGCCATCAAAATCCCTATTAATATAAGAGAAGCACTGACATAGTGCCAGGAATGGCACAGTGTTTAGTAGTGTCTCATCTATTATACAAAGGGTCACTAGGAGTCAGACCCAACTCAATGGCACCTAACAACAGCCTTCATCCATATTGTCACAAATGGCAAGATTTCCATCATTTGTACAGTTTAATAATGTTCCTTCCACCACATATATATATACCATAATTTCATTATCTATTCACCTATTGACATACAACTTTAATATAAACAATATAAAAGAAAAAATCTCAAAAGAAATAAGAATATATTGAACTAAATGAAAATGAAAATATTAGATAATATGTGGGATACAGCTAGAGCAATATGATATAAAGAGGTTTGCATCAGAAAATAGATGTCTCAAATCAATAATTTAAGTTTCCATCTCAAGATTGGAAAAATAAGAGCAAACTGAACCCATGGAATTCATAAGAAAGACAGAAAGCAGAAATCTGCTTTCATAAGAAAGCAGAAATCAATGAAAATGAAAACAATTAGAGAAAATCAATTAAACAGAAAATTGTTTCTTTAAAAAAGATCAACAAAGCTAACCAAACTCTAGAAATATTGACAAAGAAAAAAGAGAGAAGACAAAATTTGCCAACATTGGAAATTAAACAAGGTATATCAATACATACTTACAGACATAAAAAAGATAAGTGGAGATGTAAACTATACACAAGTAAAATTGGCAACTTAGATGAAATTGACTAATTCTTTGAAATATATGAATTATATGGCAATGTCTATGCTATTATGGAATAAGTTGAATAGCTCTGTAACTATAAAGGAAACTGAATTTGTAATTTGTACTCCCAAAAAAAAAAAAAGAAAAGAAACTTCCAAGTCCAGATAGTATCTCTGGGTAATTTTTGCAGACATTTATTCAAGAGATTTGGCAACTCTATATAATCTATTCCAAAAAAATTAAACAAGACAGAACACTTATCAACACATTTCCTAAAACTAGTTTTACTCTAATACCAAAACCAGACAAAGAAATTACAAAAAAGAAAAGTTCACACCAATATACCTCATAAATACTGACACAAAAATCCTTAGCAAAATTTTAGCAAATGGAATTCAGCAATATATACCACTAAGTATTCATCATGACCAAGTATGTTTCACTCCAAACATGCAAGGCTAGTTTAAGTTTTCAAAACTAATCAGTGCAACCTATCACGTTCACAGGCTAAAGAAGATAATTCACATGATTATACCGAGACAGAAAAAAATTCAGCACCTATTAATGATGAAAACTCTCGGAAAAATAAACAGTAGAATTTATTCAATTTAGAAAACAACATCTTGAGAAAATATATAACCTATAGTTAACATTATTCTTGATGGTAAAAAACTTAATTCCTTCCAAGATTGAAAAAAACTCAAGGATATCTGCTTTCAGCACTCATTTAACAGAGTACTAAAGTTCTAGCCAGGGCAATAAGAAAAGAAAATACAAAGCATACAGAACAAGAAAGGAAGAAATTAAAGTATTTTTATTTGCAGGATATGATGTCTGGGTAGAAAATTCTAAAAATCTACCAAAAGAAAAAAAACCCTGGAATTAATAAGTATGTTCAGTAAGATTACAAGACACAAGATAAGGAAATCAATTGTCTTTCTTTGTATCATCAATGAACTTTATATTGAAATCAAAATTATAATTCCATTTGCTATCACTTAAAAAATAAAATACTTAGGTGTGAATCAAATAAAATATGTATAGGCCTGAAAACTACAAAATGGCGATGAAAGAAATCAAAGATCTAGAACCATGAAGGAATATAAATAATAAATACGATGTTTGTGGATCAATAAATTCTGAATGGTAAAGATGTCAATTCCCCCAAATTGTTGTGCCAGTTCATCACAATTCCTATTAAAATCCCAGGATTGATTTATAGACATAAATAAGATTATTATAAAGTCTACATTGAGAGACAAAGGAACTAGAATAATTTAAACTATTTTGGAAAGAAGAATAAAATCAGAGAAACCAACCTACCCAATTCCAAGATGTGTTATGGCTACAGTAATAAAGACTGTGAAGTGTTGACAGAAAAACAGACACACAAGTCAGTGCAGCAGAATAGAGAAATACAAATATGCTCAAATGATTTTTGATAAAGCAAAGGCCACTCATGGAGATAGGAAAAAACAGCCTATTCAACAAGTGGTGCTGGAGCTTCTAAACATACATAGACTTTATAAAAAAGAATGAAGTCCTATAGTTTCCATAAATATTGCTTTTAAATTGGTCATAGTTTTAAATGTAAAATATAAAACAGAAACTTCTAGGGAAAAAATAGGATAAGCTTTTGAAGCTGTAGACTTAGGTAGAATTCATTGATCTAACACCAAAAGCATGACATATAAATGGCAAAAATGATTATTTGGACTTCATGAAAGTTAAAAACTGCTGGGTGACATGGCATACCCTGGAATGCTGAGGAAAGAGGATCACAAGTTCAAGGTTAGCCTGGGCTACATAATGAGACTCAGTCTCAAAAAAAATTTTTTATTAAACTTCTAGTTTATAAAAGACTCTGTTAAGGGGATGCCAAGATAGCTACAGGCTGGGAGAAAATATTTATAAACCTCATATTTGAAAAAGGACTGAGATCTATCATAAATAAAGAACTTTAAAAAATCAACAATAGCTGGGCATGGTGGCGCACGCCTGTAATCCCAGTGACTCGGGAGGTAGAGGCAGGAGGATCACAAGTTCGAGACCAGGGGTAGTCTGCATAATTTAGCGAGACCCTTCCTCAAAAAGTAAAATAATGGGCTGGGAGTGCAACTCAGTGGTACAGCACTTGCAAAACATGCAAGCGTGAGGCCCTGGGTTCAACCCCCAGTACAGGAAAAATAATAATAATAATAAAAATATAGACAATCCAATTAGATGATGGGTCAAAATTATGAAGAGATATTTGATCAAAGAGGATTCATGGATGGCAATAAGCAGATAAAAAGAAATTCAATATTATTAGCTGTTAGGGAAATAAAAATTAAAATCACAATAACATAGCACTGCATACATATCAAAATAGCTGAAAATACTGACATCACTAGATGGTGACAGAAATATGGATTACTCCTATACTGCTGAGAAGAATATAAATCAGTACAGCCACTCTGGAAAAGTTTAGCACTTTCTGAAGCTCTAAATATGACACTACCATATGATCCAACAATTGCACTCCTGCTCATTTATCCTAGACAAATGAGCATGTATATTCACAAAAAAAAAAAACCTGAAGAAATGTTTTTAGCAGATTTATTCATAATAACCCAGTACTGAAAATAGTGAAAATTTCCCTCATCAGGAGAATGATAAGCATACTTTAATATATCTATACCATGGAATAATGTTCCACAATAAAAAGGAATGAATTATTGTTACACACAATAACCTGAGGGAATCTTCAGAGGACTACACTGAGTGGAAAAAGCTAACTCCCAGGAAATAGATACTTTATGATTGCATTTGCAGGATATTCTGAAAATGACAAAATTAAAGAATGAAGACTAAATTAGTGTTTATTAGTTGTTGTGGAGAAAGTATGAGCACAAGGCAAGTGGGTGTTTTGCAGAGGACAACATGAGAAATCATGTGGTGATGAAAATATTCTGTATCTCCTACCATATCATTTGTCAATATCCTGGCTGTGATATTTGATTATAGTTTTGCAAGATATAACTACTGCAGGAAAATAGGAGAAGGATATACAAGATCTGTCTATTATTTCTTACAACTTAGTGTGAATGTACAACTACCTCACAATAAGACATTAAAAAAAAAAAAAAAAAAAAAAAAAAAAAAAAAAAAAAAAAAAAAAAAAAAAAAAAAAAAAAAAAAAAAAAAAAAAAAAAAAAAAAAAAAAAAAAGCCGAAAGTCCAGGAAAAGCCTAGAAGCAATGAAGCTTTCTTAGATTTAACTAAATTATGGTTATCTACCATTAAGTGAAATGACAGCTGGGAAGAAAGATAAGGATGAGTTGTCAAAACAGTCAATTAAAGAGTAAAAAAAGATAGGGCAAAAAGAAAAAATTTGAGAGTCTTAAGCATTTTATTGCAATTTAAAATATACAAATGCCCACTTATTTGATAAATTGCTACTATAGATCCACAGACTCTTCTTCTATTATCAAATGCTAACAGAGCCTGATAGAGCTGATATACGCTAACTGCATTTCCATGTTAGTTCTTTAAAAGAAAAAAAGGTTTAAAATCTTGAGACATGATCAGAGTGCTTCCTTTCTAGATTTTCAGGGCTTTTCTTGTTTATGTAATTTACAGTAATCTTTTACACAGGCCTAATTCCACAACATTTTTCAAAGCAGCTTTCTGATTCTCTCCAAAGGAAACATAAAAATAAAATCATTGGATATCCCCCAGGATAACTACACTTAATAATGTGGTACAGCTCTAAAGCTAGTGTACTTTTAAATGGAGTGCATTTTGGGGTGTTAATTTGTACTTTTTTCCTATGAAGTGGGTGTTACTTTTGTTGGAAAAAAAATTATCGAAAAATAAGTTGTTAATTTTCTCATAGTAAAAATCAGGAAAATGAGTTCATGTTTTTGCAATAAAAAACTTATCACTTCTCATGACCATCAAAAGACAGAAGTTTCCATCCACATAAATTTTTCATCCATTTCATTCTCCCATTGCACCCATACAACCCTGAACCACCTTTCTTCAATTGCAGCTAGCGTTTGTACTCGGGAAATATAAACTAATTTTCACCATCAGCTAGAATAAAGCATAACTCAAATGGGGAACAAGTTTTACAAAATAAGTACCCTTTCATAGTACATTCCAAAGCCAAATATTAGGTAATGGAGATAATTCATGGCTCTGTTGTCCTCATGCATGTTAAACTGAAGACAGTTCATTCATGAATGTGACATCTGGTTAATAATTGGATTTAGGATCACTTAGGAGACTGGTGAGGCACATCTTTGGATCTGTCTGTGAGGGCTTTTCCAGAGAGGATTAACTGAGTGGGAAAGACGTATCCTGAATGTGGGCAGCACCAACCTATGGACTGGAGGTCCAGACAGAGTAAAAAAGAAAAAGGAAAAAGCCAGCTCACCTCCAGAATTCCCTTCCTCCACTTCCTCTCTGCCATGATGTGAATTTCTCCACTTCACTGTACCATCTTCACTACAATGGGCTGAAGTGTCTGAAACTGTGAGCCAGAATAAATCCTGCCTCCTTTAATTGTTCTCTCAGGCATTTTTATGACAGCTATGTAAAAGTAACTAATATAGTAAAACTACTATGTAAAAATAACTAATACAATAAAACTACCAATCGCAAAAGTGAAAACAAAATGAGAACATAAAAGATATTTTCATTTGGTAAGTTCAACTAATAATTGTGTAATTGCTGCCAACCTCTGTTTAAAGGTAGCGAATCACCTAGGTTTTGGCAGTAGTACTCATAATCACCTGAAAACTTCTGTCAAGTGTAATTCATTCATGTACAGATACGTTTGGTAAGAAAATATCATATACACATACAGGAGGAAATCAGAAAGGTAAACATATATACCTGAAATAATGGAGTATGTGGATTTGTACATAAAAGATTACTGTCTACATGTATGTATACACACTAACATTGGTGGGAAAGCCTAAAGCTTTTGATTATATTCCAAATCTAAGTAGGTCTTTTAGAGTACATGATGTACTGGAAAGAACACTGAAGGCAACCCTGAGTGGCCACCTACCAGCTCTCTGTTTGACAATCCAGTTTCTATGCTTCATTTTAACTTCCTGCATAGAGTACCAATGCCTCTGCTAGCAACTACCTGAAGATGCTGATTTCACAGAGGACACTGAACAGGAAGGAGAAAGCAACTGAAAAAGAAACAAATGCACTGAGGATGAACCCCACAAGGGAAACCTCACTCTGAGGTTTAGAATTTAATTTTTCTGGTAATGGCATAATTCTGCTCTCAAGTGAATCACTCCATTTTCCACTTTATTTTGAATGTATTTTCTCTAAGGAACAATACTTAATCTATAATTATCTTACTACATAATTTAGACCTTTGTATATAGCAGTAATATATGCATTACATAAAAGAGTCTTGTGCTAAATTATTTTGCCAGAGTAGGCCTCATCTTTCCTATTTGTTTATGCCTATTTTCTTAAGAGCACTTCTTCATAAAGCAATGGGGTGATGGGAATTGCATAATAATCATCATAAAAATATTAAAACAAACCCTAATAAGCTGCTCAGTCAAAGAGTTGTGGAAGGATGTTCAGAAAGTATGCTTCCTTCACCAAGGGAAGTTCAAAACAGCTCAGCCTCTTCGCCCTCAAGAACCAAGAGGTAGAGAAAGCATGAAGGTGGATGCCAAGTAGAGCTGCATCAAGAAGATGAGAAAAGCAGGGAAAGAAGAAGCAGGATAATGAGTGGGAGAGAAACTGTCTAGGTACAGAAAAGTGACAAAATCTGGAAGGATGAAGTGTAGACAGACTCAGGACACAAGTCATTCACTCAGTCATATCATTATGAGATATAATCAATTCCTTTGCCTTTTAGGGTCATTTCAGCATTTGTTTCTATTGTTTACTACAGAATCTATCACAGTGCTTAATTGTGTCATAGGGGCTAAAACAATAAAAGACTGGCTGAAATACCCATCCATGACCAACTGTGGGGCACACACCTCCCAGTCCAGCCCAGATGTTCAGATGGGCGGCGCCACCATGCACACAGATACTAAACACAATTCACTTGGGACCCTCAGGTGAGGGGCACAGAATTCTGTGGCCCTCAAAATGCGGGCAGAGATGGGAGAAAGGAAAAAGCCTCGGGTGCTTTTGCCTTGTGGGGACAAACACAGCTCTTTATTTCTCTGCCCTTATCAGGGTGGAGAGAAAACCCAAAGGGTACAGCTTTAAGTGCTAGCAGCTCTTATACTGCCTCAAGGGCAAATGCTTCTGTGTTGGTGGTCTTGGTGGTCACAAGAAGAGAGTTCTTGCTTCCTCGGTGGTCCAGTCAAGAGAGAGAGCTATTTCCTTGCTGATGGTCCAGGAGAGAGAGAGAGAGCTGCTGCTGTGCAGCTCCTTATATAGCTCAAATGGAATGGTCTGAGCCAATCAACTTTGAGTCCAATGGTCCAGTCACGTTTGGGGAATTTGTGAAGGATTTTGTACAAACGTCCAATCAATTTACTTTCATTTTTCCTAGATTTCTAATTTACTAACCAGATCTTCAAAAGCTGTTTTCTCAGTTTTGGGGTTTTTGCCAATTTTCTCCCAATTTCTCCCTACAACCAATATTTTCTCTGTTTAGAGGGTGGGGAGCACTTCCATAGGAAAAATCGTATAACCTCCTACCTACTTTCCCTGGGTCTTCAAATAAAAATGTCCCCCCCAAATTCTACTTCTCTTCTGTTTTGTTTAATTATGTAATAAGCTGACTATCATTAGAAATTCTGACCTTGTTACAGGTCAGTCTCTTACTTCAGTCATCCAGTCTATTGATGAGGTATTTGTACCTGAATGTCTATTCATCTGTTTTTACCTTAGCAACAAATTATTTTGAGTAAGAAAACTGACAGCAGATTCTAAGCAAGAAACTGGTCCAAATTTGCTAGTTTGGGTCCAACCTTCTCATACTATCCAAAAGTGTCTAACATTGAAATTCTAGCTGCAGTGGTGTGTTAATTCATATTTTAATAATTGCAAACTGTGAAGTCTAGCAGTATAGTGAAAACACTCCCTTTAGAAAGAGAAATGGTTCAAGAAAGATGTATGAATTTGACCCACACATATAATTTTAAGGAGCTTATTCCTAATGAATATAAAAATGTCATGTTACCTAAAAATTAAGGTCATTTAATTAGTAGCTATTGGAAAATTCTAGAATGTATCATGCCAGTTAAAAGAAATGAAGCATTGAGTATGCCTTAGAGTATTACTCATATAACAGTTTAATAGTGTCATTTCTTATATTTTTAACTCAAATTCACATCTGAAATTCACCACAAGGTTTGTAAATAGTAGTGCCTTATTTTCAAAAGTCATTTCATTCCAGCACTTGTATAGATGTCATAAAGAGCCCATGGATGAAACCTTATGTCAAAGTGAGTCATGGGATACAAAAGCAAGATAGAAATCTAAAACTTAAAAGGTTTTCCATGGAAATGCAGGCAAAACAGAACAGGAAATGTTAGGGGGAGTTACAAACACCAGCCTCCCAATTTTAGTGGCTTCACATAACAGAGATTTATTTCTCACTCCAAATTTGTTGTAGGTCAAGATGACCTTCCAGAACTTCACTTACTCTGAACAAGGCCATGCTTTAGAGCAATCCACTGACCCAGGCTGCCAAATCCCCCTTCATCCTTCAGTGGTACCACCTGGAATACATAATGATCTCCTGGTTTGGTAGAATAAGAGGGTTGAGAACACAAACCAACATTCATGTACATTCACTTTTGCTCATGTGTCATTGGCCAAAGAAAATTCCATGACTATATCTTTGGGGAAAAGAGAAATATAATCTTCTGTGTGATTGGAGAGAGGACCGGAAAGTTAGTAAACAGGAGCAATATCTACCACAATAGAAAAAGTAGGTAGTGGGGCTATAGACTCAATTTTTCTAAATATGTGTGGAATGACTCTCTTACCATATATAATCCTGCTGAGCAGCACTAAAATTCAGAGGAGAGACATCAGCACCATCTTTTGGCCCATGGAGCACTCTTCTAATGCCTCCCTACTCCTTTCTCACACTTACATCTCTTTTCCATTTTCATTTCAGATATCCACCTTCTAGAAACCTAAAATATTCATCTAGATTGCATTAGATTGTCCTCTTATGTAATTTCATATCATCCTGTAGCTAGCTACTCTTATCTATCACTGTTCAACTAAAGACAATGTTTTCATTACTGTTTGAATCTTGAATGTTCCCCAAAGGCCTATGTGTTCAAAATTTGATCCCCACCTGTGGTGCCACTGAGAGGTGGTGGAAACTTTTCAGAGGCAATTCCCTAAAGACATGCCCTTGAAGGAGACATTGGGATCCCAGACTCTTCCTCCTTCTCTCTCTGCTTCATGGCCATGAAGTGAGCAGACCTCCTCCACCATGCACATCCACTATGACTTACTGTGCACCATAGACTCAAAGCAACTGCCCTAAGCAACAATGGATTGAAACATCCAAAACTGTGAACTGAAACAAACCTTTCCTCTTTTTAAGTTGATTATCTCAGATATTCTGCCACAATAACTGAAAGCTGACTAACAGTTTTGATACATGTAAATGCATGTTAACTATGTACTTGAAACTTAGTAAATGTTCAAAAACTGTCATTAACATCATGGCACCAAACTATTAATTCAACAATCTCTCTCACAAGACTGTGAGTTTGTTTATCTCAAGAACTATGATGGAGTCACCATTGTAAATCCAAACTCCAGCATAAAGGCTGCCATGTGTTAGGGATACAGTATTTGACATGAATGAATGAATGAAAGAATGATGTATGGATATATGGAATAAGCCATAGTATCCTTCCATTTTCCTATCCTTATTAAATAATAACCTCTGTTCCTTCTGACTGTCCTAAACAAGAATTTCATTCGAAATCTATCTCTGATAAATCACCTCTCCCCATTCTTCTCACTTGGTCTTACTAAAGAACCTTACTGCAGGTAACTCTGCTCTCATCTGGCTCATACTAGCCTTGATTTTGACCCAGACTTGAGACCCTCACAGTTTCTGCTTTCCAGTTGTTCCATGTCTCACTCTGTCATTGACCTCCAAATGTCATTGTATTCACCTTATTTTATAGGTATGCTTGAATTGTTACAGAATACATAAGAATGTATAAGCCTTTCAAGAACACATACACACATTAGTAAGTGGTTTCACTTGCAATGAAAATTGATATCAGGACATTTCAACTGATAAAGAAGCAAATATCCAAAAATGGTTGCTGTCAATGTCTATGTACATTACTAAAGTACCTTCTTTTTTCTCTAATCCAAGGTAATCTTTTCTCTTGCCTTTTGTTCTAGGTAATCTTTTCTCCAATAACATGTAACTGTCATATGGTTGCAGCATGGATAATTTTATTTCAAATTGTTTTATCCAACATCTATGCTTTTAGTTTCCAAGAGTTCCACAAAACCCATTCATTCATTCAGACATATGATATGATTCCACCATTAAGACTAGTAATTTGCATATATAATACTGAATATACATATGACCTCCTATATATGTATTCTCTCCCTTGATCAGCGCTATATCAGTTGAAGGTCTTCTTTTAAGATCCACATTAAAATGAGTGTAACATATGATAAATAACCAGTACCAACTACTAGTATTATTATCAAGTGACATGGATTACCACATTTTTATTGTGCACCTTTGTATGCTTATTACCACTCATTCTGGAACTGTATTTTTTAAGGATACTCCATACATCCAATTTTCCCAAGAATAACTCCTGGCTTCTCTGGGTGTCTTCTGTCTGTAGAGTAAAACCCTGGTTCTCTCTTCACTGTCAGCTATGAATAATTTTACAGCTTCCCCAGTAGGTTATGTGCTTTGGAATTTTTCATTGGTCTGTGAAACATTTATTATATTCAGAGAACTTATTAGGCATGGTATAAAACATGGAAAAGATATTGTCCCTATCCAGTGCCCTCTCCATCTAAATAGCACAAGCAACCAAATAAAAATAGTGTGTCGCAAAGATTGGTTTCAATTTCCTTCATTTCTTTTTAGGATTATGATGTCATTTTTCAAAGACCATGTCCGCAAGCGTTGGTCTAAGGAGAGCCTGTGGTCATATGAGATTAGAGGATGGTTCACCAAAGAAATGAGTTTTGAGCAAGACCCACTGAAGCAGAATTTGGGCCATACATCAGAACTAATGCTGAAATACAGTTTAGCATAAAAGAACTGAAACACTAGCCTTTTAAGCAGAAGCATCTATGAGATAAAATTCTGAATTTGAGGTAAAGAAATGTTTAAACTCCTGGTCTTTACTCCTAACAGTGATGGAATCTATGATCTTAGGCAAATGTTTCATATCTTCCTACTTGTGCTTCCCCAGGTGTAAAAAGGGGGTAGATTTTCTGCTTTGTATTGCTGCTGGAGATGATGGAAATACACAGAATAAGATCTACAGTGAGTATTTTGATGGATGGAGCAGCCATAATTATGCAAGGGCCCTAATCTCTTGCTTGCATGCAGCACAAGGGCAGCAATTCTTCCTTTGCATCTCTCTAAAGTCATCTCAGTAGCTCAGGGAAAGGGATAACATCCCTAAAGTCTTGTCATTCCATGCCTTCCATAGGAAAGGCTGAGATCAGTGGATGCTAGCTGAGACATTTTGGGACCATATGTACAAGATGGTCAAATTACAGAAGGACCTGCCCATTTGTCTGTACTTACAATTTTGTTAACTAGCATTTACACAGGGATTACCCATTTATCAACATTGCATTCTCTCATTGCATTGATACAAGATCCCAAGAGCCATCATCCAAGAACTGTGCTGCAGAGCACTATAGGGTCTGGGTCTGGGGACAGGCAAACAAGAGTCAAAATTCCATCTTAGCCATCTGCCAGAGTATGACTTTGCCTAAGGTACTCCAGGTAGCCCCATATCTCAATCTTCAATATAAGAATCAGAAAAAATGGATCTAACCAGGAGTTCTACATAGTAAGTATAAATTCAAGTAAGGCATTTAGTGCAATGTCTGGCTATTATAATCATCCCATAAATGCTGGCGATGTTTATTTTAATACATATGTCAAGCAGAGATTATGTAATATGCCTGTTACAGTTGATTTTATGTATCAATTTGAATGAGCTCAGAAATACCCAGATAGCTGGTAAACATTATTTCTAGGTGATTCCAAGGGAGATGAACATTCAAATCAGTACACTGAGGAAAAAAGATCATCCAGTGTATTGAGGGTCCGGATAAAGCAAAAAGGGAGAGGAAGGGCAAATTTTCTTTCTCTCTTAGAGCTAAGATATCCACCTGCTATCACCCATAGACATGAGAGCACCTAATTCTCATGTCTTCCAACTTTGAGGTTTCCACCAGTACCTTCCCACCATGTTCCCCCACTTGTGTCCCTTTTTTCAGGCCTTAAGTACACTCGCAGCTTTCTTGGTTCCCCAGCTTGCAGATGGTATATCATGGGGCTTTGTAGCCTCAATAATCACATGAGCCCACTACCACAGCAAATCCCCCACTATATATACACATATTATATTATATTTCTATTATATAACAGACATTGTTGTTGTTGTTGTTGTTGTTCTTAGGTGCTGTTGAGTTGTGTCCAACTCATAGCAACCCTTATAGGGTTTTCAATGGCTGATTTTTTCGGGATTGCATCTGGAGTGTATTGCTACATCTCTCTCCCATTTTTGCGGTGCTGGAAATTGAACTTGGGACCTGAGAGACTGCAGAGTGGTGCTCTACCAACTGAGCTAAATCCAAGCCCCATAACAGATATTATATATACACATATTATATTTCTATTATGTAACAGACATTATATATCTACATATTATATATGGATATATTGATACATTCTATTGGTTCTATTTGTCTGGTGATCTCTGACAAATGCAATATTCTATCTCATACAGCCAGTACGGAACTATGGCTTATAACTCTGTCATTAGCATAGCACTCTAGCCCATCCCACGAGAAGTCCACATAGCTGGTAAACAAACAAAGACATGAAAATGCAAGCTTCACTTCTAGAAAATGAAGGAAGACTTTGAACATCCCTACTGTTGGAAAGAAACTTTTATTCCTCTTCAGCAGAAAAAGCCACTACTGGGGCCCCAGACAGATGGGTCTGGGGCCTGGGTTGGAACATGGAGGATAGTGACAGGAAGTGCTCATTTTCTGTTACCCTCTCCTGAGGAGTAACACACTCCCACTCATTTTCTGGAACCTAAGGTGCCCCTTGGTGGGGCTGGGCTATGGCCTGAAATCCTGAATTTATAACAAATCCAGAAGGTCCCATAGTGCTATTGACAGACCAGACTTTGGAACGGAATATGGCACAGAAGACAGAGATATGAGCACAGAGACAGCTACCAATAGTCCTTCATTGAAAAAAAGTGACTCTTCACAATTGCAAGAGTATGGAATCAACCAAGATGCCCATCAACAGAAAGATGAATTGAAAAATTGTGGTATACATATACAATGGAATATTACTCAGCAATAAAGAACAATGAAATTATGTCATTTGCACCAAAATGGATAGAACTACAGAATATCAATTTAAGTGAATTAACCCAATCTCAAAAAGATAAATATCATATGTTCTTACTCATATGTGGGAGCTAAGTATAGCTTAAAGGAAGAAAAAATTACACATATTCAGGTATATAAAAATGAACAATCATATCCATTTAGGAAGGAAAAATATAAGCAGATCAGAAAGAAATGAGAAAGGGATCAGTGGATGGGAACAGAGGTTAGGGAAAAGGGGAAGGGAAGAGGAAATAATATGGAGGAATAAAGAAGAAGAGGAAAATCTCAAAATATAGGATGCAACCATATGAATACAAGGAAAAAGTAGGGGAAGGAAAAAATCAATGAGAATATACCCCACGATTGCATATGATGTTCTTTACATATTAGTTAAAATTTCTACATTCTTTATTTTCTTTTTTTGTTTATACTGTTATGTAAAATATTTAAGGTGATGAATGTGTAAGCAAAATGATTTAATAGTTGCATAATGGATATACCAAATGACTTATTACTCCATACCTCACCAACATTTATAAAGGAAAAAAGAAAAAAATAACTCCTAAATCCAAAGGAGGCCAGTAGGAGTATTTATAATGGAGTCAATGCCCGAGACCCAGAAGCGCTGCCCACTGGAATGAGAACCAGAGAAAATTCATGGATTCAAAGCTCAAATATGGCTTTCTCCATCATAACAAAACTTCAAAAATACAAACAAAAAAAAACAAAAACAGCTGAGTGAATTCTCATAAACTAAGAGAACTCTGCTTGGAGGACAGAGAGGAAGATAGCCAGAAAGGGAAACAAATCTGAATTTTCTTAGAAAAGACAGAATAAAGAAGAAACTAATGAGTGGAGAGCCCCTGCATCTTGAGAATTGTTTTCCTTGCTTGTCATGCTGAGAAGTTGACTCTTTCAGCTATTAGAAACAAGATGGAAATGACTGAATAATTCATTTGACAATTCTTTATTGAGTCTCTATCACATGCTAAGTACTAGAGATCCAAAGAAGAGAGAGTACAAATTACCATGGCCCTGGCTTTCAGGGAATATACATGTTATAGAAGATAACTAAAAAACATGAAATAGTTAAAAATTACAACAGATGCTACAGGAGAACAAAACCAGGGCATGAGGAACACAGTGAGATGAGGGCATTGTTTAGACTGGTTAGAGAAAGCCTCTCTGAGAAGGTGTCATGGAAGCTGATGTTTCAAGGATGATAAGCTTGCGATGCAAAAAGCAGCATGTCGATGCCCTGGAGTTGACAAAAGAGGAACAGAGGAAGTCTGAATTTCATTTTAGTATGTTCATCCTACCTGTCATGTGGAAAATGAACTCTCAGGGCACAAAAGTGACAGCAAAGACACCAGTCAGAGGCAATTTCAGGGACTGAGGTAAGGAATGGTGGAATTCCAGGCAGTTGGTGCTGGAAGAGCACACCTAGCAGAAGAGGCTCAGGCTGGGGCCAACAACCCAGAGTTTTCAGTCTCTGTACCAAGTCAGTCAACCCCAGAGAGAACAACAAATGCAACAAATACAAAGAGAGAAAATATCCACAGTAAAGAAAGACCACCCTCGTGGTGAGATGGAAACATAAGACCTTGATAGACTTTTTAGGTCACTAAAATAATGCTGAAACTAGAACAATGCTCCCAAGTGCTGTCCAGCATTGTAGCCACTGCTGCCATATGTAACTATTTAAATTTAAATCAATGAAAATTTTAAAAAATTAGTAAAATTACATTTCAGTTTCTCATGTTCACAAGCCACATTACAAGCGTGCAATAGCATGTGTGGTTTATGGCTACCATGTTGAATCGTACAGATTCACGTTGTTGTCAGGTGCTATTGAGTCTGGTCTGACTCATAGTGACCCTCATGGGGTTTTCAATGGCTGATTGTTTGGGGATTGCTTCAGGAGTGAATTGCCACGTCCTTCTCCCATTTTTTCTGTCCTTGAGATGGAACCCAGGGCCTCAGAGAGCACAAAGTGGCACTCTACCACTGAGCTAAGCCCTAGCCCCACAGATTCATAGAACATTTTAATCACCATAGAAAGCTCTATTGGACAATGCTGCTCTAGATGGCTAAGATGTGCATTCAAACAAGGGGAAATGGAATAATATTTATTGTTTTCTTGCACATGAATTATATCTGAAGCTAATATGGCCTAAGGGGTATTGCCATGCAGCCAGCAGAGGCTGCTGTGTTGAGGGCTTCCATGAGAGAAACACTGGAAGAACAGATGCTAATCAAAGATAAGTGAGTAGGGAATTGAGAATGCTTGTATGCAAATCCCTTTATTGCATGAGCCAAGGGCTCCATCCAGCCCATCAAGAACTTAATTGAAGCTCAAAGGAGAAGAAATACATTCTTAGAACTGAGAGTGGTAGAGAGAGAGGAGATCTGAATGTTGGTCAATACTGAATTCAATAGGGAAGGTAGCCATGAGGATGAGTAAGGTGGAAAGTGAATCCAGATAAAGACATTTTGTGATCTGAGTTATTGGAGGAGAAATAGCTTGAGTGATGTGGAAGCCCAACATGTGGCCTTGCCCATGGTAGCTGACATGGAAGTGAAGATTATATTAAAGAACTGTAAGACTAGGGCTGAGCATGGTGGTACATCCCTGTAATCCCAACAACTTGGGATGCAGAGACAAGATGATCATGAATTCAAGGCCAGAGGCAGCCTGCACAACTTAGCAAGACCCTATCTCAAGATAAAAAAATGTTAAGTGGGTACTGGGGGTGCATCTCAGTGGTAAGGTGTGTGCAAAGTATGCATGAGGCCCTGGGCTCAGGTCTTACCCCCCTCTGGCAATAGTACCACCAAAAAAATTTTTTTAAAGAACTGTAAGTGTAGAATTTTGGTAAAATGATCAACCTGGGTTGTTTTAACTTAGTATTATGAAAAACTTCAACTTTATATAAAAGTAGAAAAATAGCATAATGAATCCAAATATACTTTTCACTCCCATTAACAATTATAACTTATATGCAATTTTAACAACAGATTTTAATGTCACCTTCAAAGATATTTATATTGGAAGGTTGTGGTGTGCAAAAGGGATAATGGGAGCGGGTGATAAAAACAGCAGAGGGATGGGTGATCCTTCTCTACTGGGCAATAGAAGAGAGGCAAGTCAACAGAGGAGGGGCGCTAACAGGAGGAACAATGGAAAACAACTAGCACATCTGGCTCATAATAAAAAACTTAACCAATAAGAAAGCAGGACAGGATAGACAGCGGAGAGCAAGGAATAGCCTGTCCCATCTCCCTTCCTCTGCCTGGAATTTAAGCATCAAGAGACCAACACCATCAAGGAACAAATCCTTTGTAGAATGCTACAGAATTTTAAAAATCAGAGATACAGTCACAGAGAGAAAACCCCTCCCCTGGATTATAATAGCCCAATTATACCACATTACATCAACAAAATATTGAACAAAAACAACAGAGCCAAGAAGTCTGCTTCCTATTGATATCTGAAAATAAAATAGTTTACAAAGATCAATTTCCACTAATGTGCCTCCTACTAGCCCTCCATCATCCTTTGCCTTTTCCTGATGAAGGACTGTCCCACCTATGTGATCTGTCCTCAAAAAGAGCAAGAATTCCCATGAGCCAGTGAGCTACTCTTTCAAGTGGACATGGCTGCATATGTATGGTCCCATGGTACCTCAAGGGCCTTTAATAGAAATTTTAGTAGAAATTTGCAGGTGACAGAAGTCCACAACCACATCAAAAGCTGGCTGGAAAGTCACTTTGTGGGTCATCCTTAGTCCTAAAGATCTACATAGACTAAGCAAAAGCATTCCTAAGTGCTTAAAAAAAGATTCTACATTTACCTTCTCTTCCTTAGAGGAAAAAAAAACATTCAAAGAGAAGTATAATGTTTGGTTTTCTAAGACATTTCTGGTTTAGTTTTGGTCTGTAAGTCTATTGAGCTAGTAGGATGGGTACCACTAATACATGTGGTTTACATTAATGCTATTCATGATGTTTATCCTAACTCTGCAGGAAGCAGCTTCACCATATGGTATTCATGTTTGTGTATTGCTAAAATACAGTCAGATGCCCCATTCTAAAGAAGAATTCATCAATTGCAACGTAAATAAAACACATGCTTCTGCATTTGTGATGGAAAGAGCCATTTTCCGAGTAGAAATACTATAACAGTGCACACAGAATTAAATGTTAAAATCAGATGTCTTCAAGCCAGCATTGTGATTTGGGATCAGCTGATAACTGCAGAACAAAACAGATGCTTCAAAAGGCGAGAGGAGAACAAGGGATTCAGTGCAAAAAGGGTAAAGGTAAATATCCTCAGCACCTTCCTGTGAGGACATTGTGCACATCTCAGGCGGATACTAAGTGGTGCAGTAAAGCAGCAAATTAGAAGAATGTAAATTCTTTAACAGGAATTGCACACAGGGGGAAAATGCCTCCTAATGCTCATATTTGTTTTCATGTAAATAACGTACACTCTTCCTAAAATCAGACCGGCAAGGGGCTGAGTAAGATATCAACATTTCCAACAGATAATGTGTTGGACTCTAAAATGGTAGGGACACAGTTATCTTCCTTCTTGGGTGCAATTCTTCTTGGCAAATGAGAAAGACCAACCCAGTGCTGAAATCCAGCAGACTCAGTCTTTTGCATGCCCTTACTCTTGGTATGCACACGTGTGTATTCCCATCCTCTCTCTTGCTCCCTCTCTCTCATTTCTTGTGACACTCAGTTGTGTGCTAATTGGTTGAGTGATCCCAGATGATATCATTTCTATTTTAACTGGTGAACTGCTATTATTATTCTTCCCTCATCATTCTACTTGCCATCCTTGCACAAGGGCAGCAGGGTCCAGAGCTCTCTGAGGTTAATCAGAACCTCATTGTCAGGCACTGGGTCAGGTGCGTGGCCTATGTTCTCTGTTGCCTCTTACT
The DNA here is from genome assembly GCA_007922755.1 of Pedetes capensis. Taxonomy (NCBI): domain Eukaryota; kingdom Metazoa; phylum Chordata; class Mammalia; order Rodentia; family Pedetidae; genus Pedetes; species Pedetes capensis. Next base: position 20,290 of record VMDO01006616.1, read on the forward strand.
ACTAAGAAGACGTTATACAGACTCATAGCTCCATCTCTAAAATGTCTTCAATCGACTCTCTATCAGTCTCACCTTCACGTCTCTGCCCCTAATCATTTATGATACTTATAGACTATGTCTCAAAATTTAGCACCTAATTGCAATACGACTTATATTTTCCATTGGGGATATTATTCTCTAGTAAGTTAAGGTCACTTGCCCTCCCAAAGGAGATTCTCAAGGATTACATTGTGGATAACAGTGCACTTTGGCCACCTCTGGCCCTGTCCTGGCAATTAGGAAGTCCAGTCCAGGTGCTCAGGGAGCTCACACCCTAGTGGTCAAGACAAACGAATTAGGATTTACCGTGTAGGGCTCAGAAGGGAGTCAGCACAGGAGGTTTAATATGTCTGGGGAGGGCATCCATTATATGATGGGAGTCCAGAGATTCCTGTATAACGTGATATCTAAGGTGGGATCAAAAAGACTGGATGGAGCACATCTCAAGCAGAAAATAAATGTCAAAGTGTGTGAGGTGATATGGTGAGGTACTCAAGTACAGCAGCAAGAATGAGACCAGAAAATCAAAGAAAGCAAGGCAGACAGTCTTCCCTTGGTCTCTGTGGAAGATTGGTTCTGGGACCCCACAGAGAAGCTCAAGATCTTATATAATATGGCATAGTATTTGTTTATAACCTATATACATCTTCCTGAACATTTTAAATCTCTAGAGTCCTTATGATACCTAATATAGGGCTAATACTACAAAAATAGTCATTACATTGTATTGTTTGGGGAATAATGACAGGAAGAAAAAATGTTCATATTCCATACAGATTCAATTGTTTTTTTAAAAAAAAGTATTTCCTTCCACGGTTGGTTGAATCTGCGGATGTAAATCCCTTGGATATAGAGGGCCCACTGCATTCAGAGACTCTCAGGGGCTATGTGCTTCAGCTGAATCTATGAAATTGTTGTTGTTGTTGTTAGGTGCCATCAAGTCGAGTCTGACTCATAGCCACCCTATGTACAGCAGATCGAAACACTTGCCGATTCTGTGCCAGGCAAACGATCTTATTTATGTTTAAGCCCATTGTTGCAGACACTGTGTCAATCCATCTGGTGGAGGGTTTTCCTCTTTTGTGTTGACCTGCCACTCTCCCAAACATGATGTCCTTCTCCAGGGACTGATTTCTCCTGACTACATGTCCGAAATATCTTATGAAATTACCCACTTTTAACTAGAAATTTCTGCCCTAAAAATGCAGCTTTTCATGTATTATGAAATTGATAACATTATCTTTGTTCATTACTTCCTAATCATGCTTCCTATAATTTACTTTAAAATACTTCCTCATGGATGGTGTTTGTCAGGTAGACATTTTCTAGCCGGAGGGAGGGAACAGCTGGGAGAACATCCAATCCAGGGGTGCTTAGATAGACTTTAGAAGACACTGAAGGACACCTCCCCCTCCACAGGAGGCTCTTCAACATTCCAAATATCTTTACAACTGACAAACTCCAGAGATTTTCTTTGTTAGCGTGACTGATGTGACAAATAATTTTTCAATGGCAAGATGAGAGGTGATCAAGATGTGTGTATTGATCAAAGTCCTGTGCCAGCAGCATTCCCACTTGCACATGAACAGGGTGTGAGAATCCAATAAGCCCAGTAGCCTGCGCAACTAGGCACGGTGCCTGAGGCTTGATTCAGAACTTGTGCTGGGTCCAGCTGCTGACTCAGACAAGATCTTCCTCATCTGAATTTGGCTGGGCTGGTAGCTGAATCCTGCTGCTAAGCTCCTGCCTCTTTGCCCCTAGTGAACTATTCATGCAAGAACCTGGTGAGCACTCAAAGGGCTAGGACTTTAACAGGCTGATAGAATAGGCTATATGACTCCTTTTCTGCCTCTTCACTAAAACATGTTTGTGTGTGTGGCAGAATTTGATCGGAGGCTTGCTGTCATTAAAATCTGTTTTCAATGTTGTCCCCAGAGATTTGTTGTTCTCACCAATTTTCAACTTTTGGAGGCCACCAATATCTGCCCCCAGAAGTTTAATGCAGATAATGAAATCAGTTTAGGTCACTTCACAGCAGCCCAATAAGCACAGCATTAGACATGCATTAGACATGTACTACTAATTAAACTAAGGTCTAAGAAGTCCGTGGTACCATAATCAGAATGAATCCGAGCCCTGACCAGGTTCTGTGATATGAAATTTTATCCTGGCTTTCAAATTTAGGAATATTTCATTAGTTTGTTCTTGGGTACATAGAGTGAAAGTTTCTGTAGAGGAGTTGACACTTCACAGAGCATTCATTCCAACCCCCTGGGTTAACAAATAGCAAAGTTGCCTAGAGACCTTCAGCCATCTGATTACAGTCAAGTAAGTGCTCCATAATCATTGGCATCTCGATCCAGGTTTTCTGAGTGGTAACAAGGTGTTCTTTACCCCATATGGGGCCCTTGAATTTATGCATGCATCACAATCCCCTAGGTAGATTATTGAAACATATGTTGGGCCTGATCCCCAGCAGGATGATTCAGTAGGTCTGATTCAGAAGGTCATTGGAGAAAGGGCACTTCGATTCTGCATTTTTAGCAACTTTCCAGGTGACATTTATGCTGCTGGTTCAAGGATCACACCTTGGGAATTCCTACACTGCCTCATCCTCCTTTCTTGCTTCTTAACCACGCTGCCCCTCCATCCAAACATGTCTATTCCTGTATAATCTGGGTCAGCTCCATTTACACAACCTGTATCTGCAAACTGAACCAAATACTCTCAAAATAGCATACTATCTTCATGACACTCATCTCCAGGTTCTGTATTCTCATCATGGGTTTAACAAATTGTCTACCTTCATGGAACTCTAAGGACATGTTTTATTTTCTTTCCCTTTTGGAACACAGAATCTCCAAGAAGGTGTAAGACAATTTGAGTCTGCAAAAGCTTCTTGGGGCCCAATCACAGAGGGTCTGGAATATTGCATTAAGGACTAGAGCTACAAACTCATCCAATTTTAGCATTAAAAGTTCCAAGTCCTGGAAACCCTTTTGGCGCTGGGCATATCATGATAATTATTTATCCTATAAAGTATGGAATTTGATTTGTGATTTCAGACAATGAGATCCCAAGTCCTTCAACATACCTATGTTACCACGCTCTGTTCCAGCACCATATCAGACCCACGGAAACAAATCTCTTACCACTCCACACCTTCAGGATGAACTGAGGGAGAAAGATAGGTAGGAAACAAGGCATTTTATGCACGATATGTACTTTCAGATGGGAGAAGGACCTGGTAATCCCCTCCCAAAAATCAATCTGCCATTGAAAACCCTATGAACAGCAGAGAAGCACTGACAATAGTGTGTTTCCCCTGTTCTACAGAGGGTCTCTATGAGTCGGATACTGACTCCACGGCACCTAACAACAACAACAACAACAACAACAACATGTACTTTCAGAAGGTGTTTCTGCACCAGAGTTATAGGGACAGCTTTGTGCCTTGGGAGAATTAGATTATCCAGAAAATTCAAGGAAGTATTGTTGATAATAGGGAAGCCTAAATAGGTTCGCAGGCAAGAGAGTAGATAATAAATACAGAGAAATACTTCTCAACTGAGGTGAGGAGAATGAAACAATAGAATGAGCTGGAGAGGTTTGGTGTTTGTTTTCATTACATACCACATGCCTTCACTTTCCCTCCACATTGGGGATCACCAATGTAGGCGGAGGAACTAAAGGTGCAAAAGAGAGAAGAAAGAATTGATAGAGGTGGTCCCAGAAGAGGCAGAAGGAGAAAGAATCCACAGCATAACTAGAGGGGCTATCCTTGAATAAGGAGAGTTCTTCGCCTTGCTCAAAGGCCAAAAGAAAGGATGTGTTTCTTTGATGTCTCTAATCATTCTGTTCTAAACCCTTTAACTCCTGGGCTCTTGGAACCCATTGCTCTCTCTCCACCAATCCCTGATCCATCCATTTCTCCTGGGTAAACCAAAGAAATTATCTAATTTCACTGATTCATAGTTTGCCTATTTATAAAATAGAAGTAGCCCTGTCTCCTGCAAAATTCTGTGTGGAGATCTGTATGTCACTTACCTGTTATTCTTAACCTTCTAAAAAGGCCTAGAAAGCTATAGGTATACCTTCTCTCCAGAAAAAAAAAAACGCTTCTCAATTAAGGGGATTGACTCTTTGGGGCCCATCATGTATTTTCCCAAATTAAGACTGTCAGCTTTAGGGTAGAAATCTAGGAAGAATTTGTTACATAATCCACTGGGGACTTGGAGACGTGTATAATTTATATTCATATATATTTTTATTGTGACTTTTTTGCATTAGTATAGTGTATACAATATTGATATATCATATGTATATTTTAAGGCAAAGATATACATATTTAGGGTCCTCCTCAAATTCACTAATTGACATTATTGAAATGACTACCCACTCAGAAGAAATTCATATATTAAGTAACTAAGGCTTAAGTAACAAAAGAAAGTAATTGAAGTTCAGAGTGTCCAGAACATGGGGAACATTGTCCGAAAGGAAAAATTCAGAGCCTTTCTAGAGTTCCCTGTGGAATCCTTGAAGCCACCCCCAATAGGTGGCTGTCTGCTTTATTTTTCTGTCTAAGCACAGCCCTGAAAGGAAAGAAGGAAGGAAGGAAAGAAGGAAGGAAGGAAGGAAGGAGAGAATGATTAATATTATCCTAGACCACAAAGACACAGAGGATTTATTGCTTCTCACTACTTGAGACCTCCCTACTCCACCATCATCCATTCCCTCTTAAATAAATGCTGGCTGTCCTCAAATGACTACTATTACTATGCAGGGAAGATTCTCTGATGAATCAAAGCTGATGAAACACTCCTTTCAAGTAAAAAGACTCAAATATTCCCAGGTGGCCTGATTTATTTCCTGGAAGTTATAGTTTTCCAAGTGGAACCCAGATCTCTGAAAAGCATTCTCTCATTGAATTAGGATGGAAAGTTAACCCTGGAGAGTACAGGCCTCCAAACCAGGAGCTCAGGGATGGATACAGGTACATGGCAGATGACCAAAGAAGAGTGAGACAATGCCTGTGGGTATCTTTGGCGGCAGCATCCTCAAACTTGAATATATGTAAGAATTTCCTGGAGAACATATGAACATAGGTCTTTAGACTCCCACCCCAGACATTCAGATTCACTATTCAGGGCAAAGCCTATGAATTTACAGTTCTAATAAGCTCACAGGTATTGTTTGTTCTGTTGGGGTGGCAATCACTCTCTGAATGACATGGATTTACAAGCATGTAACCTAGTCATCAATAGTCTACCCCAAAGGCTCTCTCCCTCAGTACCACCTACTTCCAACTTTCTAACTTAATGCCTGCTAAATATTTTTAAAACCTCAGTGCATCACAATTTTGCTCAAAATAATGTTGACTCTGGTCCCTAGTTAATTCTACAAGAGAATCAGAAAGGCTCAGCATGGTACCATCAAGTAGGTAGTACCATGAGTCAGATTTGTTCTGTTTTATTTTTTAACAGTCTCTAATCATGCCAGCGGGCTGGGATTTGGCTCAGTTGGTAGAGCGCTGTGCTGCAGTCTCTGAGGTCCTGAGTTCAATTCCCAGCACCGCAAAAATGGGAGAAGGGCCTGGCAATCCACTCCCAAGGCAATCCCAAAACAGTCAGCCATTGAAAACCCTATGAGGGTCGCTATGAGTCAGATACCGACTCAAGGGCACCTAACAACAACAACAACAACAACAACAACAATCATGCCAGCAATGGCATACATTCAACTCTCCAGGCACATTCAACTTTTTTCTCCTGTTAGAAATAACCTGAAGGTTCTCGGGGCCATGCCAACTTATCGCAGGTCAATGAGATGACCCTCACCAGCCACACTTTCTCCTTGGTTCTCCTTCATTAAGACATCTTCCTACAGCACACACTACCATGTTAGTCTCAGCAACACTAGGGTGCCCTGGCTCCAGGATCTTTAATCCTTTTAATTGCTTTTAATAAAACAAAAGAATTTCCTCTCTCAAGGAGCATTAAAGAAATGGAAGGAGAGAGAAATAAGTGTTTCTTAATGATGATTTGGGGCTGGGATTTAGCTCAGTGGGTAGAGCGCTGCGCTGCAGTCTCTGAGGCCCTGAGTTCAATTCCCAGCACCACAAAAATGGGAGAAGTGCCTGGCAATCCACTCCCAAGGCAATCCCGAAGCATTCAGCCATTGAAAACCCTATGAGGGTCGCTATGAGTCGGATACCGACTCGACAGCACCTAACAACAACAACGATGACTTGAACCTAGGTTGTCCTAGGCAAAAGCTACTTATTTCAAAATAAGTGCTTGCTTATTTCAAATCTTCAGATCTTCAGATATGATATAAGCAAGCAAGCTTGCTTATTTATTTCAAAATAAAATTGCTTGCCAGTGCACTGTGAGAACTGAAAACACTTGATGATTTGGTCTTCATATCATAGCCGTATTTCTCAAAATTGTCGTATGTGCGCGGGCGCGCACGCGCGCGCACACACGCGCACACACACACACACACACACACACACACACACACACACACACGACAAATCAGAAGTCACCATTAACCCTACATCAGTTACCTTGTGAACATTCATGCTGTACTGATGTTGCCAGAGTCCTGAGCCAGAGAAGGGCCTGACTTTGGGGAGTCCCAACAAGCCAGATCTGGCCACTCACCCCAAAAGAAAATGGAAGACAAGTAATGGTGAAGTAGGAAAGGGATTTTAATAAGCACAGCTATACCACGAAGGTAAAGGGACCAGCATCCTCAGCCATCATTGGGAGTGCCGACAAGAGCTTTAGGTTTAAATAGGAGAACAGGGGCAAGAGGAAGAGGTGTAAAGAGTTAAACAGTCTTGGTCAGTCTGGTTGATCGCTACCTCAGGTATGGTTCGGTATAGTCCTAGAGAAGTCATGATGGCTTGAAGCAGCAATTTGTTTCCCTCATGAGATGATTGCTCCTGCATGGGGTGGGGGCAGCCTCAGCCGTCATCACAGGGTAATTCCTCGTGTTCCAGAGGGGCAGTTTCATCATGTGGGGACCTGCCTGCAAGGCTCACACTTCCTGGCAAATTGAGAGCAATGTGAGAGATTTCTGGGCATCGCTCTGCAGGGCTGGAACTGAGAATTGTAAAAGCTGGCAGTTGACAATCCATTGATTATAATGTCCCTGAAAATCTTGAAAATACTTTAGTTACTCTTATCTTGGTGCCTCCAGCCTTGAAGAAAGACCTGTGGGGTTAAGTAAATTTAGGGCTAATAAAACTTATATTACCAGTTTTTAGACATACGCTTAAGTGATTAGCATGGATATGTGGAGAGCTGAGCAGGAGTCTGACCAAGTTTAAGGTAATAAAAGAGACAGGTACAAATTGAAGGCAGGATACCAACCCTTTATCCTGCTTTTATTTGTTTATTTTTTCAGTACTGGGGTTTAAACCCAGGACCTCACACGTGCTAAACAAGTGCTCTGCCACTGAGCTGCACCCCCAGTACCTTTTTCACTTTTTCATGTTAAGATAGGGTCTCACTAAGTTCTGCAGGCTGCCTTTGTTCTCAAACTTGGTGATCTTCCTGTCTCACCTTCCCAAATCCCTGGGATTTCAGGCATGCATCACTGTGCCTGGCTCTTTTACCCTGCTTTTAGCTACCCATTGGGGCATCTGCAGGTCCAAGTGAAGAATCGGAACTTTGAGTAAAGCAGCCTGTAAATCCGTATTACACTGACAGTGGGAGAAACTGAAACACAGTCACACTTGTGGAAGACAAATGCATTCTGGAGCTGTCCACAAACACCTCCAGCAGGATTCTGCCTAAAAGATATTTTATTTATACAACTCCTTAAGAACTAAGAGAATAAAAACTATTAACAAATACTAATTGGGAGATTAGTTTTCTTCAAGAAAGCCTAAGAAATCCTAGCCAAGAGATCCTTCCCAAGAAAGTGTGGCTGAATCATCAGTCCTATATCCCAGGGCTACCCAACCCCCAGGCCAAGGACTGATGTCAAGTTCCAGTCTTTTATTTTTTTAAATTGGAAATTTTAAATGTACACCTTAATGTGATTCATTCTGACATGCTTTTCATTGTGACATTTCCATATATGCATTTTGTTGTACATTATTCACATAGGTTCCCCCTTACCCTCTTGTATGCTTCCTCCCCTCATCCCACCCCCCCCATCAAAGACTTCTCTACCATTTACTTGTCTTTTTGTGGTAATATTTTTCTATATATCCTTGGGTTCCAGTTCTGTTTAAGATAGAAACTTTTCCTGTAGTGAACTTTCATTTTACCTTGTCAGAACTATTACATGCATTTTCTAAACCATCTATAATAATACCACTCTTAGCTTTTTTCTCTTTTATTATGATCAACCATTGTATAGGATTTTTTCCTTCTTATAATTTTGATTCAGCTCCCACATATGAGCAAGAACATGTGGTGTTTCTCTTTCTGAACTTGGGTTCATTCACTTAAAATAATTTTCTCCAATTCCATCCATTTTGCTGCAAATGGCCTTATTTCAATTTTTTTGATTGCTGAGTAGTATTCCGTTGTGTATATGTACCATAGTTTTTTTATCCATTTTTCTGTTGAAAGGCACTTTGGTTGATTCCATATCCTTGCTATTGTGAAAAATGCTACATTGAACATGGAGATGCAGGTGTCTCTGTGGTATGATGACACATCTCCCTTTGGGTAAATTCCCAATAATGTTATAGTTGGGTCATACGGTAGATCTATTTTCAGTTTTTAAGATACCTCCACATTGATTTCCACAGTGGTTGGACCAATTTACAGCTCCACCAACAATGTAAGAGTGTTCCCTTTTCTCCACAACCTCGCCAACATTTGTTGTTGTTTTATTGATCTTGGTCATTCTTACTGGTGTAAGATGAAATCTCAGGGTTGTTTTAATTTGCATTTCCCTAATGGCTAGGAATATTTAGCATTTTTTCATGTGTTTCATGCTTTTATGGACCTCTTCATTTGAGAACTCTCTACTCAGTTCCTTTGCCCATTTGTGTATTGGGTTATTTGGGGGTTTTTTGTTTGTTTTTGTTTTTGTTTTTTTTTGGGGGGGCGGTTTCTTGAGTTCTTTATAAATTCTGATAATTAGACCTTTGTCTGATGTATAGGATGTGAAGATATTTTCCCTTTCAGTGGGGATTTCCTTGACTGTTCTTTCTTTTGCTATACAGAGGCTTTTTAATTTTATGTAACCACATTTATCTATTCTTGTTGCAATTTCTTGAGCAATTGGAGTCCTATTAAGGAAATACTTTCCTATGCCTATATGATGGAGTGTATTGCCTATCTTGTCTTCTATAAGTTTTAGTTTCTGGTTTTATGTTGAGATTTTTTATCCATTTTGAGTTAACTCTTGTGCATATTGAGATGTGGGTCAGTTTTCATTTTTCTGCATGCGGATGACCATGTTTCCCAGCACCATTTATTGAAAAGGCTGTCTTTTTTCCAGTTTACTTCCTTTGCTCCTTTGTCCAAAATAAGTTGGCTATAGCCATGTGGAGGTATTCCTGGGTCTTCTATTCTATTCCAGCTGTCTTCAGGCCTATTTTTGTGCCAGTACCAAGCTGTTTTTGCTACCACTGCCCTATAGTATAGCTTGCAGTCAGAGATTATGATTCCACCTGCATTAGTTTTGCAGCTAAAGAGTGTTTTGGCTATATGTGGTCTTTTGTGGTTCCATATGAATTTTTGGATCATTTTTTTCTATTTCTCTAAAGTCAGTCAGTGGAATTTTAATGGATATTGCATTAAATCTATAGATTGCTTTTGGTAGGACAGCCATTTTTACTATATTAATTCTCCCTATCCAGGAGCAAGGAAGGTCTTTCCATTTTTCAGTATCCTCTGCTATTTCTTTCTTTAATGTTTTGAAATTTTCCTTGTAGAGATCTGAAGGGTCTTTAGTTAGATTGATTCCAAGGTATTTAATTTTCTGGTGGGCTATCATGAAAGGTATTTTTTCTGAAACTTCCTTCTCTTCCTGTTTGCAGTTGGTGTAAAGAAAAGCTATTGATTTTTTTGTGCGTTGATTCTATAACCTGCCACTTTGCTGAAGGAGTTAATTAGTTCTAGAAGTTTTCTGGTTGAGGTTTTGGGGTCTTTCAGGTATAGGATCATATCATCTGCAAATAAGGATAATGTGACCTCTTCATTGCCAATCTGTATCCCTTTGATTTCTTTCTCTTGTCTGAATGCCCTGGCGAGGACTTCAATTACTATGTTAGATAGAATAAGAGAGAGAGGACATCCTTGTATTGTTCCAGATCTAAGAGGAAATGGTTTCAGTTTTTCTCCATTTAATATAATGTTGGCTGTAGGTTTGTCATAAATGGCTTTTATGATATTAAGGTATTTGCCTGTTATACATATCTTCTCCAGCGTTCTTATCATGAAAAGGTGTTGCACTTTGTCGAAGGCCTTTTCAGCATCAATTGAGATGATCATGTGGTTTTGTTTGCCAGTTTCTTGATATGCTGGGTTACATTAATTGATTTCCATATGTTAAACCAGTCTTGCATCTGTGGTATAAATCCCACTTGGTCATGGTGAATAATCTTCTTCATATGCTGCTGGATTCTGTTTGCCAGAATTTTATTAAATATTTTTGCATCTAGACCTATAAGGGAGATGGGTCTATAATTCTCTATCTTAGATGAATCTTTTCCTGGTTTAGGTATCAGGGTGATGGTAGCTTCATAGAATGAATTTGGGAGTGTTCCCTGCTTTTCTATTTTTTGGAATAATTTGAGGAAGACAGGTATTATATCTTTTTTAAAAGTTTGGTAAAATTCTGCTGTGAATTCATCAGGACCTGGGCTCTTCTTTGTTGGGAGACTTTTTATTACCTTTTCTATTTCTGTATATGTAATGGGCTTGTTTAGGTCAGTTATGTCTTCTAGGGTTAGTTTTGTCAGGTCATACATGTTAATAAATTTGTCCATTTCTTTTGCATTTCTATATTTTTGGGAATACAACCTCTGATAGTAATCCCTGAAGATTTTCTGTCTTTCATTGAAGTGGGTGGTTATGAACCCATTTTCTTTCATAATCCATACTATGTTAGTTGTTTCCTTTTCCTTTTTGATGAGGTTGGCCAGAGGGGTGTCTATTTTATTAATCTTTTCAAAGGACCAGCTCTTAATCTTATTAATTTTTTGAATTATCTCTTTGGATTCTAATTGAGATATTTCTTCGTTTATTTTTGTAATTTTTTTTTTTGGATGCTCCTTTTAGGATTGATTTGTTGTTGGATTTCTAGTGTCTTAAGATGCATCATTATGTCATTTATTTGGCTCCTCTTTATTGATGAAGGCACTTAATGCTATAAACTTCCCTCTTAAAACTGCCTTTGCTGTATCCCATTATGTTTTGGTAGTATGTGTTTTCATCATCATTTGATTGCAGGAATTTTTTTAAATTCCATTTGGATTTCATCAATGATCCATTGGTCATTCAGCAGTGTATTATTCAGTCTTCATGAGTTTGTAAAGTTTCTGGAATTATTCTTGCTCTTGAGCTCCAATTTTATCCCAGTATGATGTGATAAGGAATATGGGATAATTTCTATGTTCTTGTATTTGTTGAGGGCGTTCTTATGGACTAGCATATGATTTATCTTAGAAAACATTCTATGTCAAGCTGAGAAGAATGTGTATTACTCATCGTGTGGATGAAATATTCTGTATATATCTTTGAGATCTAGCTGGTTTAGGGTGGAGATTAGATTCAACATTTCTCTGTTGATTTTTCGTTTTGATGACCTGTCTCTTGACAAAAGTGGGGTATTGAAGTCTTCCATTATTATTGATTCTGGTCAAATAAAGTTCTTTATATTCCATAAGGTTTGTCTTATAAAGCTAGGTTCCCCAGTGTTCGGGGCATAAATATTTAGGAGCGTCATTGGTTCCTGATCGATTGTTCCTTTTATTAAAATGTTGTGTCCTTCTTTGTCTCTTCCAATTAGTTTTGGATTGAAATTTAATCCATCTGAAATTAGAATTGCAACACCTGCTTGTTTGTTTTTTTTTTTTTTTTGCCCCTGCCCCCACCTTGGTATACAGTTTTCCAGCCCTTAACTCTCAGTTTATTACAATCTTTGTGAGTTAGATGAGTTTCTTGAATACCACATATCAATGGTTTATGCTTTTTCATCCAATTAGCCAGTCTCTGTCTCTTAATTGGTAAGTTAAGACCATTTACGTTAATAGTGATTATTGGGTAGTGTTTATTGTTATATATCCAATCATTGCCAGTTACTGGTTTATGAATCATGTTTGCATTGTTCCTTTCTTGGGTTACACTCATTTCAGCTAACCAGTTCTTTGATTTCCTGTATAGGGTTGTCTTATCTCTCCTGGATGTGGTAATTGATTTACAATCCTCTGCAGGGCTGGTTTGGTGATTGCAAATCATTTAAATGCATCAATATCATTAAATGTCTTATATTCCTCTTCTATTTTCAAAGATAATTTTGCTGGATATATTAATCTTGGTTGGAGGTTGTGTTTTTTTAGGAGGTGAATCACCTGTGACCATTCCTTTCCAGGTTTCAATGTTGATATGGAGAAGTCTGCCATAATTTTAATAGGTTTTTTCTTTATAAGTAATAAGGGGTTTCTGCCTTGATGCTTGCAGGATAGCCTCCCTGGTTTCTAATGACAGCATTCAAGTGATAATATGTCTCGGGGATGACCTATTTTGATCAGTTGTGTCCTAAATGTTTCAGTTGTGTATGTATCCATATCCTGTATTATCTCTGGAAAGTTTTCCTTGAGGATATCATATACTAGATTTTGAAGGCCTCTAGTGGATCTTTCCTCTCCTTCAGGGATGCCCTGAATTCTTAAGTTTTGTTTTTTCATTCTATCTGAGTTCTCCTGGAAATCTTTTTTTAATAACTTTATCATTGAGTCCATTTCTGACTGTTTGTATTTAAGTTCATTTATGGCATCTTCGGAATCAGAAATTCTCAGCTCAGATTCATCCAGTCTCCATGAAAAGGATTCTTTAGCCAAATTCACTTCATTTATTTTCATTTGCATTTCAATGATCATTCCTTTATTTTTCCTTATCATTTCTAGCTGGGAGGATAGAACAGACTCCAGGTGAGATACCTTCTTTTCAAGTATTTCAAGGGTGCTGGTAGTATTTGTTTTAATTTCTCTTGACATGTTTATAACCATAACTATGAATTCCAATTCAGAGATCTCTAAGAGTTGAGATTCATTGGAGGAATTTGTTGGGGGGCTTTGGTCTGTGGGGCCTTCAGTTCCATCTTGCCCCCCTGTGTTTCTTGTAGGTTTACTTTGTTTGCCCATAATATAGTCCAGGAAATAGAATTTGTCTCTCCTGAGTGTGTAGAACTTCTCCCTCTGTTATTCCTTTGAGATTATGTGGTGCTGAATCTCTGGTGTTTATTTGAGCTTGTAAGCTGCACAGTTTCTTGGCTGTTTAGTCTGTGGGGCTCCTACTCTAGCTCACCAGCCCTACTCCAAAGGGACTAGAGGCTATGGAGGTGATAGATCCTGTTTCCCTTTTGTGCGGTGAGAATGGGGAGGATCTAGTGACAGAAGAAGGGGAAAGAGGAGGCAGAGGACAGAGACTAATAGAAATTACTGTCAAAATTAAAATTAAGGCTAAAACTTAAGGGTGAAATAATTAACTAAAACAAAAACACATATATAGCATAAGAAAAAGAGAAGGAGAATAGAAAAAGGGAAGAGAAAAAAGAAAGATAGAAAGAAAGAAGAAAACTAGAAAAAAAAACTTGTGCATACATGCTCCCCCCCACACATAAAAACACTTGTAGCCAGGCGTGGTGGCACACGCCTGCTCAGGAGGTGGAGGCGGGAGGATCACAAGTTCGAGATCAGAGGCAGTCTGCATAACTTAGCGAGACCCTGTCTCAAAAAGTAAAAAAAAAAAATGGGCTGGGGGTGCAGCACAGTGGTCCAGCACTCACAAAGTATGCAGGCGCAAGTCCCTGGGTTCAAACCCCCATACAAAAAAAAAAAAACAAAAACTTGTATGTTCTCACAAGTGGAATCTGAATTGTGAAGATACAGTTCCACAAGATAAAGTGAACACTGCAGGATGAAGTGAACACTGCAGAACACAGGGTGGCAGTGTTTTCACACAATCCATGGAAGCAGGCTGTGTTAGGGGACAGGGCTTCTGCGAAGGTTCCCTCTATCAAGTGGATATGGTGAGCAGCCCCACAATGTCCCGGGTTTAAGTGGGACACTGAGTGCCCATAGAGTCTGTTCCTGAAAATATTCTGTCTATTGTATTGTAAGAGAGGCAATGGAAACTGTGGAGGCCTCCCTGGAGTTCTCCTTGTCCCACATTGTTAGAGCACCAATTCCCCAAATCAAGAGATTTCTGCCCCAAAGCCTACAGCATGGAGGGAATATGACTGTTATCATGGATTTTTATTGCAGGACTTTCCGTCCACTTGGGAGTCCACTTGGGAGATCCAGATTCCCTTTTGGGCTCCTCAGTTCTCCCCCTGCAGTGGGTGGGATGATATCCAACCATCCTGGAAGGAATCTGCAGCAAATATGTCTGTGTGCAACAATTGAGCTCAAAACTGCTCTGGGACTAATTGTGTCGCTAGGCTCCATTTGCCAAAAAGGTGCACTCTGCCCACGTGGGACTCAGTCACCTCCGTAGACCCCAGCCTACTCCACAGTGAAGTGGGATAACTTAAAATTGCCTCTGGCATGTCTGGGATCCAGGTGTATGTGTGCCTGTATGTCTGTGGAAATCACATCTGCACAACTATCCCACCACAACAGGAGGGAGGGAGCTTCACCGCAGCTCTGGTTGCGCACGGCTGGCACTGGTTTCCCAGGTCCCTCTGTGATCACTCCTCGCACCCTCACGTATCCACTCTCATGGGTCTGGTCCCTATTTTCTTACATGAGGGTCCTACATCAGCCCAGCATCTCCGGCTGTGCATCATGCACCACTAGGGATGGTGATTCTGTGTGCCACCTCAAACTGACTTACCTGAAACTTGTGGGCAGAGTGACAGTGTGATGCCAAGGTTGCACTCTGTGTTGGGTCTTGCCCCCGTGGATGTGTGTGAGAAGTCCCCTCTGAGTCTCTGGGATTCTATCCACCATCTGCGTGATGGCGAAATGGCAGAATGGTGACCCAGCTGCTGTCCTCTGTGTAGGTCCTCTGGAGCCAGATCCGTGCTTTCAATGTTCATCCAGCTTCTTCCACTGTCTCCCAGTCTAAACTATCACTGTTTCTATCTAGTCAATGTGTGCTCCAAACCCTTAATCAAGGCTTCCCTCTACTCCTGGACAGAAGGCATGTGATATCTGTCCACCATCTTGCTTCGTTCCAGTTCCAGTCTTTAGACTTAGAAGTTGGACTGCATATCAAGAGGCATGTGAAGCTTCCTCTGTATTTACAGCTGCTCCCCATATCTTGAATAATCCTGAAACCATCCTCTCCCCACTATCCATGGAAAAATTATTTTCCATGAAGCCAGCCCCTTGTGCCAAAAAGGTTGGGGACTGCTGTCATTGCCTAGATACAGTCCTACCTCAGAACCTGTCTCCATGATTCTGGTCCTTGTATTTACAATCTCCAAACCACCATGTTCAAGAGCTTTAATTCTTAAGTTTTAGGATTTTTATTTCAAACAAATATTGAAAGCAATTTTTCCTCAAAGAATGAATTGATCTGGTCAAATATCTTAGAGATATAGGTTTATTATAGGATTTAGATGTTTATTATCCTAAACTATAGATACAAAACCTGATGCATATACATACATACATATATATTCACACACATACATTAGTATACACATTCACATATATGAAACTTAATTCACTTGCTGTATTAACAGTCTTATTGGTCCTCTCTTATCTTTCGAGAATGGTATGGCTGCCTGCCTTTATGTTCTCTTTTAGCATCCCAAAATGGGTCCTTCTTTTTGGAGAAGAGTTACCGCATGACTCAGCCACTTAATCTGACTAATTAGCATTCTGTCGTCCATTAACAGCATTAAAAACAACAACTGGAGCTCTAAATACTTCTTGAATTTCCAAACAGACCTTTTCACTGTCAAGGACATTTGTTGCTTCCCAACCTTGATGAACTTCTGGCCTAGTTAATACCCCAGAAGAAGCCCTCTTGCTACCCTTGACAGAGAAGACATCATTTATATGACCTCTAAATTGTCACCTTTCTAAACTGTACCACATTTTGAAAAATACAATTCCAAATTAAAATTCTGTGTCAGGAGGAAAACATTAACTGAATTGCAAGTGTTCTTATGAGCCTCATTTACCTCAGGTATAAAGTTGAGAAGGCAAATTTACATAAGGTTTGAATTTAATTATTTTTATTTTAGATGGGAGGCAGGATCTATATATTCGTAACTATGAAAGGGCTGTAACTAAAATTAGATGTAAAATTACTAAATTGCAATTCACCATTTGCTCTAGGGCAGTGGGGTAAAAGAAAAAGCTACCTAAATATTGAGAAAGCATGTGGATTGCATGCCCTGCGAACTTTTTAGGTTTCCTTTATTCAAAGAGAGAAACCAAAACAGCACCATCATTGAAAAAATAACTCAAAGCAATGCTTTTAGTATTCTTAATTCCTCATTTGTTTTATGTACATCTTTTCTGCAAAAATGAGGAAAAACAGGTAGCTACATTATCTCAGAAAAACATTGATAGTCATTTATTCATTCAACAAATACTTTGAAGTTTGTCATCTGTTTGCATGCTGATGATCTAGAAAAGGAAGTCATGATTTCCAATGTTAAGGAATTCATCATCAAGAGGCAAACAATCAGGAGAGGACTGACATCGTAGAAGGAGGCAGACATGATCACCTGAAGGTAAGGAGGTTGGTCAGGGGATGGTTCTAGAAAAATAACTTGGGAAATGAACTTTGGGTTTTCCTCTCTACATCTTTTTGAGTTAAGCAAACATTTTCTCTCTAGGTCTGCAGGTTTGCTTCTCAGCAAGGTTATTCACTTAGTAGTTCCTGGGACAAATGCTTTACAGACACCTGCAGCCATTCCACTGTGACATCCACGGGATCCTGTCAGGTCTTAGAAGCTAAGCATGCTTAGGCCTGGTTAGTACTTTGATGGGAGACCACCTGGGAACACCAGGTGCTATAGGTTTGGGAGAAGGACCCAGCAACCTATTCCAAAAAAAAAAATCAGCCATTGACAACCCTATGGATAGCAGAGAAGCACTGTTTCATCTATTGTACTTAGGGTCTCTATGAGTTGAACACTGACTCAATGGCACCTAACAACAACAACAACATACTATACAGGGTGCCAAAATATGTACATAAATCTTGAATGACAACTTTCCATTTTGCTGCTTTAAGAATATATGACACTAGTATTCATTCAATTAATGCCATCTTTTGAGCAAACATCATATTACACATTATTATCATAATTCAACTTCAAAAAGTAATACATAAATAATATCTCTTAAAATGTGTACATTATTTGGCACTCCCAGTATATGTGTTATATTTTTTCTCAATTATTCTTCCAAGTTTCATATAAAATAGATTTTACTATGATCTCTTTTCATATATGATGAATTATGCTCCCTCTTACCAACTTAACATGCTGAAGTCCTAAACGGCAGCACTTCAGATTGTGACTGTATTTGGAGATGGAGCCCTTAAAGAGGTAATTAAGTTAAAGTTGAGTCATTAGGATGGGCTTCATCCCATACGACTGGCATCCTTACAAGAGGTAATTAGAATATAGGAGGACAACCATGGAAGGATATAGAGGTGGCCATAGGCAAGCCCAACTGCTTCTGATGAAACCAAACTTCCCAACACTTTGTTCTTGGACTTCTAGTCTCCAGAACTGTAAGAACATTTCTGTTGCTTAAGCCACCTGCTCTGCACTATTTTGTTATGACAGCCCAACCAAACTAATACACTCTTTTCACAGATAAAGCATGACATGAGAATAATTGCTCAAAGTTACACAGAAAGTATCAGAAACTGGATTTAAGACTAGAATTCATTGATCCAGAGCTTTTAACTCCCAAACACAATTGCATCCCATGAGTTCTTGCCGACCCAGGTGTGTTCTGAACCTCACCAGGAATGATCTCCTCTATGTATCTGCTCAGCCCTTGCATGCTCCCCTCTTCAGCAGACCTAATTCCTATTAAATGGGAACCTCATCTGCAGTGTACTCATTACTATGTGGGCCTCAGGGTGAGAGAAAAGTTGTGCACTGAAGAGGATCATGATCCCATGGAGATTGAAAGCAGCAGTTAAAATAGCAGCCAAAGGACTCAAGTACATGAAGAATGACCCCCAGGAGAGGAAGAGTTGTCTACCTTCTCATTGCCACACCCTCCCTTCTTTCTTCATCCATTGCAGCTTCTTTCTGTCCCCATCACTAATCTGAAATCTCTTGGCAAGTTCTGAAAATTGCCAAATCAATGGACACTAGTTATTTTATGTGACACATTTGTAAGTTTGATGTTACATTTCAAATGGTGTTAAACTTACAAACACCATTCTCCCTTAATATTTTTGGCATAATTCTCTGGTTTTCCTTCCTTCTTTCTGACAATTCTTGTTCAATTTCATTTTCTGGCTTCTTTTCTTTATCCCATCTTTCCATACTAGTGAATCTGGGATTCTGTTTACAGCCTATCTTATTCTCCCTACATACTCAACTTTGATGACACTCATTCCTATAATGTCAACCACCAACTATGACTCCTAGGTCTAAAATTCCAGCCTAATCCTGGTTTCTGAGCTCTTATACCCATGCATTTGACTGCCATAAAAATGAACACAACATCTTTCCCAAAAATCTATTCTTCCTCAGTTACTATTCTGAGTGAGCTGCATCCAGTCACCCAAGCCAGAAGCACAGGATTCATTTGTTTAGGAAGTTTAGGGTTGCAGTTATGGGATTCATTCTGGTCTTTCCTTGTACTCAAGCTTCCTCATTCCTCACTTGATTTACTTGAGCTTCTATGTCCTTATTTATAAAAAATACAATTAATAATAATGCCCACCTGAAGAGGATTTTGTGAAGATGCATTTCAGGAATTCCCCAAGACTACTATAATATTCAATGTTGTTGTTAGGTGCCAGCAAGTCAGTGTCCAACTCATAGCAACCCTACATACAACAGGCACAAAACACTATTGTCAGTGCTTCTCTGATATTCATAGTGTTTTCAGTGGCCGATTGATTGGGGGAGTGGATTTCCAGGTCCTTCTCCCAAGCCTACAGCACCTGGTGCTCCCAGGGGGTCTCCCATCCAAGTACTAACCATGCCTGACCCTGCTTACCTTTCAAGATCTGATAGGACTGGGTGCCATAGTGGTAGAGCTGCAGGCACATATTGTTCAATAGCTAACTAGAAAAACTCACAGAACTCAGACAAGCCTAGTATGCCCACAGTTACTCTTTACCATAGCAATGAATACAGACTAAAGTCGACACAGTCCAGGAGAGACCAAGTGCTGAGCTTCCAGGTGTCCTCTCCCCATAGTCATGTAGACAACACTTCTACCAGCAGCAGTGTATGGTGGCATGCATGGAGGACTGCCACCAGGGCAGCTCACCTACCTTAGTGTCTAGAGCTTTCATTGGGGGGAGTCAGTCACATCAACATGGCCAACCATCTATGTGGCTGATCTTAGTCTCCAGCTCTCCAGAGATCAAGCTCATACCCCATGCTGCAAAGCCTCTACCATGAAACACAGTGTTAGTGCCAAGGTATTTGGCATGGCCCAAGGTCCTAGTAAACACAAAAAAACCTTATCAGGCCTCCCAGGACCTCCCAGGAGCTGATCAAAGCCAAATTCTTTATTGCACAAAGGATTAAAGAGTCCATGCATATAGTATGCTTAGCACAGAGACCGACACATACTAAGTGTTCAATAAATGTTAACTATTGTTAATATTTCTAGTGTGTTCTTCCTTACTCCTCATGTTCACTCAGGCACCAAGTCCTGCTAATACTACTTTCTTTTTTTCTTCTTTCTTTTTCATGCCACTGCCTTTATATAGAGTAAATAACAAAATGAAATCATAGGAAAATATGTAAAAAGAACTGGTAAATTTGGAAAAGGGGGGCAAATAAAATGTCTCAAAAAAAGTATTCTTTGAAATTAGAAACTTAATGGATATCACAAATATCAGATTGGACATAGATAAAAGCAATGAAGATTCCAACTGTCTACCAAAATAATAATCAGAGAGAGATTCTTCAAAGAATAATGACATTTGTTTGACAATAGCAGAACATTACAAAGAGAATAGTGTGTCATACTAAAATATGGGCATATTCAAAAAGGGTGGGGAAGGGGAAAAGGCAAAAAGGAAAAAATTTACATAGGGACTGGAAACTGAAAAACCGGAGGCAGGAGTTGGCATCAGCTCTGTGGTGGAGATGCCATTGCTGGGCAAAAGTTCTTCTCAGAGCTTCTTGTCTGAATTGTTGCAGTCTTTAAAAAATGTTTATGCAAAACTGTTTTTTAAAGAAATATGTACATACATATAAACATGTAAAGCATGAGTACACATAGAATGTAAAGAAATCTCTTGGAAGGCTTTAGGAAAGCTCTTGAAGTTGTATTTTTCTTGGACAGGCAAGTATGAGCCCTATCCCTTCATTCCTACACCACTCTAATTCTGTCTGAGTCTGGCTGGAACTATTTTGTCATGGTATCATCAAATCAACATAATTATATATATATATATATATATATTCATACCCATGTTTATTATGGCACTATTCACAATAGCCAAGTTATGGAATTGGCCTAGGTGACTATCAAGCGATGAATGGATAAAGAAAGTATGATATGCATATACAATTAAGTATTATTCAGCCATAAAAAAAATGAAATCATATAATTTTCAGGAAAATGCATAGACCTAGAGATCATGATGTTAAGCAACATAAGCCTGACTCGTGTTTTTTTCTCATATATGGAATCCAGATTTTAAAAAAAAGACATAAAAGTAGAAGAGGCACTACCAGAGAACAGAAAGTGAAACAGCAAGTGTAGGAAGGAGGAACAAGAGAGGTTGATGGCGTAGTAAAGATGATCAGAGTGCATTATATATATGTATGAAAATGTCATAATGAAACACGTTATTTTGTATGATGAATATATGATAATTAAAAGTTATTTTTTAAAAAAATGCCAGACACAAAAGGACAAATATTGTATGATTCTACTCATATGGAATCTCTAGAATAACCAAACTAACAGAGACAGAGAGTAGATTAGAGGTTACCAGAAATGGGGAGTTGTTGCTTAGTGGCTATTAAGCATCTGTTTGGAGTGATGAAAAAGTTTTGGAAATACCAAATGGTGATAGTTGCACAACATTGTGAATATAACTGCTACTGAATTATACACATCAAAATAGTCAAAACAGCAAATTCTATGTTTTATGTATGTATATATATAATCACTGGGCTGGGATTTAGCTCAGTTGGTAGAGAACCGCTCTGCAGTCTCTGAGTTCCCAAGTTCGATTCCCAGCACCACAAAAATGGGAGAAGGACGTGGCAACCCACTCCCAAAGGCAATCCTGAAACAATCTGCCACTGAAAACCCTACGAGGGTCGCTATGAGTCAGACACGACTCGACAGCACCTAACAACAACAACATATATAATCACAATTTTTAATTAATGTTACCAAAAATCATTTGTACACTTTAAATGTGTAAATTGTATGATATGCAAATTATATCACTGTAAAGCTGCAGTTTTTTAATTCTAAAGAGAGATTGTAAGAAATTGGCTTATGCAACTGCAGGGTCTGGCAAGGCAAGTTGGAGCAGTGAGGAAGGGCAGGCCAGGATTCTCCAGCACAGACTGAAGCTACCATTAAAGGAGGAATTTCTTCTTGATCAGGAAAGACTTTTCTGCCCATAAGGCCTTTCAACTGATTGGATCTGGCCCATCCATATTACCTAGAAAGAACTTCTTACTTTAGGTAAACTGATTTTTAGATTTTAACCATACCCCAAAATACCTTCATAGTAACTGATTGAAAACTGACAGTAACCTAGCCAAGTTGACAATGAAACTGAACAGCATGTCATGGTTTTTATACTGGGTACATCTTCGTGTCCTAGCTGACATGAATTCAAACTGCAAGAAGTTCAATAGGGTCCAGAAACAGGTACTATAGAAGCATCTTGAATATATACTAATTATTTAATGTGTGGTATAAAAATTGAGTGTAATAATAACCTAGTGGTATTTAATATATTTTGACAATGAATACTGAATAATGTATTTTAAAGTACCTAGCATAAAATCTGCATTTCTTCTTTTTAAAAAATCTATATACAGGGCATTGAGCTTAGATTGAGAACATTAAAATTGATAAGGCACAAAACCTGGCTTCAGGAATCCCTCAGTCCACTCTTATGTACACAAAAATAAAATATGATGCTTCCCCAACCACTAGATGATGAACTCCACTGACTCCCTGGGTCTGCCCTATAGTCCATCCTGGTTCAGATGTCTGTGTTAACCCTCTCCATTGACTAGCTTCTGAAACTCAAGCATTGGATATATCAGTTGGAAAACTCAACACAAAATATTAAAACAGTAAAGTGACACTGTTAGATAATACTGATAGATAACAATTATGTACCATATATCTTTAAAAACTAAAAGAAAGGATATTGAATGTTATCACCCTAATGAAATGATAAATATTGGAGATTTGTTGTTAAGTGCCATCAGGTCAGATCAGACTCATATCAACCCTATATGTACACCAGAACAAAACACTACATGATACCATGCCATGTACACAATCTTTTGTATGCTTAAGTCCATTGTTGCAGACACTGTGTCAACCCATCTAGTAGAAGGTCTTCCTTTTTTTCACTGACCTGCCACTCTTCCAAACATGATGCTCTTCTCCAGGGATTGGTCCCTCCTGACTACATGTGTAAAACACATAAAACGCAGTCTAGCCATCCTTGCTTCCAAGGAGCATTCTGATTGCAGCTCTTCTCGGGTAGATCTTTTGGTTTTTTGACAGTCCATGGTATACGCAATATTTGTCTCCAGCACCATAATTCAAAAGTGTCAATTCTTCTCCTCTCTCCCTTATTTGCTGCCCAGCTTTTACAAGCATAAAATGCTACTGAAAATACCATGGTATGTATCAGGTGCACTTTTGTCTTCAATGAGACATTTTTGCTTTTCAACAGTTTAAAGATGTTTTTTGCAATAGCTTTTCCCAAAGCAATATGTCTTTTGATTTCATGACTGATGATTCCATGGATGTTGATTATAGAACAAAGTAAAGCAAAATCTTGGACAACCTCAATCTTTTCTCCATTTATCATGAAGTTGCTTACTGACCCAGTTGCAAGGACTTTTGCTTTTTTGATTTTGGGGTGTAATCCATACTGAAGGTTGTGTTCTTTGATCTTCATCAGTAAATGTTTCAAATCCTCTTCACTTTTGGCAAGCAAAGTTGTGTCATCTGCATGATGCAGGTTGTTAATGAGTCTTCCTCCAATCCTGAAGCCACATTTGTTTTCATAAAGTACAGCTTCTTAAATTATTTGCTATGCATAGAAAATGAAGAGATATGGTGAAAGGATATATCCCCGATCCACACCTGTCCTGATATTAAACCAAGCAGTGTTTCCTTGTTCTGTTTGAATGACTGCCTCCTGGTCCATATACAGATTCCTCATGAATACAATTAAGCGCTCTGATATTCCCATTCTTCACAATGTTATCCATAATTTGTTATGATCTATAATTTGTTGTAATCAAATGCCTTTGCATAGTCAATAAAATATAGACATCTTTATGGCATTCTCTTGCAGTCAAAATCCATTGGACTTCAGCATTGACGTCCCTGGTTCCCTGCCCTCTTCTAAATCTGGCTTGATTTTCCAGCAGTTCCCTGTCAATACATTGCTGCTGTCTCTTTTGAATGATCTTTAGCAAAATATTACTTGCATGTAATATTAATAATATTGTACAATCATTTCTGCACTTGGTTGAACCTCCCTTCTTGGAAATAGGCTCAAATAAAGATCTCTTCCAGTCAGTTGGCCAGACAGCTGTTTTCCAAATCTCTTGGCATAGACAAGTGAGCACCCCCAGTACTGCATCTGATTGTTGAAATATCTCAATTGATATTCCATTAATTCCTAAAGATTTGTGTTTCACCAATTCTTTCAAATCAGCCTCCACTTTGTCCTTCAGTACCATTGGTTGCTGATCATATGCAACCTTTTAAAATGGTTGGTCATCCACCAATTCTTTTTAGTATAATGACTCTGTGTATTCTTTCCATCTTCTTTTGCTGTTTCTTGTGTCATTTAATATTTTCCCTGTAGAAACCTTCATAATTGTCACTTGAGCCTTGAATTTTTTCTTCAATTCCTGAAGCCTGAGAAAAACAAAATGTGTTCCTCCCTTTTGGTTTTCTATCTCCAGCTCTTTGCACATGTCATTATATTTGATTTTGCCTTCTCGAGCTGCCCTTTGGAATCTTCTGTGTAGTTCTTTAACTTTGTCATGCCTTTCTTTCACTTTAGCTACTCATCATTCTAGGGAAAATTTCAGAGTCTCTTTAGAAATATAATTTGGTCTTTTCTTTTTTCTCCCTGACTTTTTAATAACCTTTTGCTTTCCTCATGAATGATGTCTTTGATATCATGCCACAACTCATCTGGTCTGGATCATTAGTCTATTGCATCAAATCTGTTCTTGAGATGGTCTCTGAAATCAGGTGGGACATACTCAAGATCATACCTTGGCTCACATATACTTATTCTAATTTTCTTCAGTTTCAGTTTGAACCTGCACATGAGCAGTTGATGGTCTGATCCAAATCAGCACCTGGTCTTATTCTGACTTCTGATATTGATGTTTTCCATTGTTCCTTTCCACAGGTGTAGTTATTTTTGTTCCTGTATATTCCATCTGTCTTGGGAGTTTTATTATATAAAAATAAATTACACTAGAAAATATGGCTTAATTTAGCTTAACTTTAACAGACACAATAAAGCGCAAAAATTTTACATATTAATGGAACATCCATTAAAGTGAAGTATTGATACATGGATGCATTATTGTGGGATGTTTAAATCAAGTTGAACATATATATCTCCTCCAATGTTAAGCTAAATTTAAAAAATAATAATGAATGACTACATTGAAACTTTCTAAAACTTAAGACCCTTCCCATTATTTCAAAAATATTAGAGCCATTTCTTTCTGGTATATATATTCTCTTCTTGATAAACCTTCCCAAGACAGAACTTCAGAGATTCAAAAAACCTGAAATGAGACCTCCAATGCTAATTGGAATATAAGAAAGCAATGGTTGCACTGCCTTATTGTTTCTCTGTATTCCCAGTTTATCTACTTTGAGTCCGTTCCCCCTCTGTTTATGTTCTGCTCTTCTTTTCC
This sequence comes from Pedetes capensis, assembly GCA_007922755.1. Classification (NCBI taxonomy): domain Eukaryota; kingdom Metazoa; phylum Chordata; class Mammalia; order Rodentia; family Pedetidae; genus Pedetes; species Pedetes capensis. The sequence continues at coordinate 45,817 of VMDO01006616.1, forward strand.
ACTCTTACCCCTCTCTTCTGCTTTTTCCTGCTTTGACCCCTTATCATCTCTCTGATCAATACATGGTGGCACTCAGAGCTAAAAAGAATGCCATGATCCATGATCCATTTACTAATCTATCAGCTAGGGGAGTGCACCCCTTCCCCCCAAAAAAGCATAGAAAACCCCTGTTCAAGGTGACATAGTAAGAAATGAGAAGTTCCTAAAGTTCAAATTTCTTTAAGTTTGTTTAATGGTGGAATTCTTCAAAGGATGTCCTATAATTATTTCATATTGAGGAAAATAATGAACTTCCAATGACTTTGTACTTGTAGGAAACTTTCATAAAAAGACAACCAGTTCTATGAAGTTGCAACATACTCTCTTTTTTTGTAAAGTTTAAGGTTTTTCCCCCTCACTTTTGTTGCCTTTAATTATTGAATGTCTTTTGAAAAAGAAAATCAATGATTTTGCAAACTGAAACTACAATCTCCACCCGTATTGAACATCAGGCAGCATGCAGTCATGCGTGTAAACTTAATTGTGAAAAAAAATCAAAATTCTATGAAAATTAATTTAATTATGCTCTAGTGTTTTCCTATTGACAGAATGTGCATATAACTCCTTGAGGACAATAACATGGGTAATGAAAGCTAATTCATATGAGCAAAGAGTTTGTTGCTGTTATTGTTGCTATTGTTTAAATCACTTAATTTGTCATTCCTCTCAGAAACCACTTCATCCAAGTGAGCAGTTTCATTACCATCTGAAAGGAGAAACTGAGGCAAATGTGCTATTAGACCAGGAGATCCCTCCAAACATTGCAATCTACTCCTACTTCATTTGCCTTCCATGCAACAAAATATCAGTACAACATTGTATGCTATCAGGCAGTGTAGAATACCAGGACTGCATATTACCTAACATTTTAGTTCAGCAAATACCCAAAGGACCCTCCCAGGTTATGTAACTTGGCTTTAGGCAATTAGTGTCCAAAGCCACATTAATGTTGTCTTCCTGAATGTGCAACTTGACAGTCTGATAAACAATAGCACTGAGAGAGGTGTGAACTTCCACTATTTATCTCAATGGGCTGTTAACTTTGAAACCTAATTATGATCACTTAAATGCCAACGCTGTTAATCATCTCACCGCTGATCACTGTACCAGAAACATCCAGCCACAGTTACTGGCTTCTTCCTGGGGCTGCTGGGCTCAACTGCCATGTCCTGAGGTGCTTTTTCAGAATGTGCTCTTGTTAGTAGTATCAACCTTGGTCTGGTTGAATGGGTATAGTCAGCACTTTAGCCCTTGTATAAGTGAAGCACCTCTAACTGTGTTCAAACTAAGACAAGGAATGGATATCTGTTGCTAGGTTTGTTTCTTTGTTTTAAATACTAGGCTTGGGGCTCAGTAATGAAGTTGTTGCCTAGGATATAAGAGGTCCTGGGTTTGCTCTTCAGTACCCAGAAGACGTAATAAGTAAATACTGGCTTAATAAGTTTTTCTTATGGGAGTCTCTTAAGTTCCATGAGTCCTTATAGAAATCTAAGTACTTCCTTTAGAAAAGGAGAATCATCCCCAGGGCTAATGTAAAAATAGCAGCAGAGAAGGTCATTTTCCAAAAGCCACTGCTGTGAACTTACAGTAAAATTGAATTTAAGGAATCTCCAGTATCATAGGCTCCAGCCTCACATCTAACAAAGGAACCTTTCCACACAGTGTGACTAAAACCATGCAATCCCTCTCTGAATATTTTCTGGGCTAGGGCACTTATTGCCTCACATACAAACCCATTCCACTGTTTGCTTCTTGCTTTATAGAAGGTTCTTCCTTGTCTTCAATGGAATTCCTTCTCATATAATTTTAAGGCTTTGGCCCAACTCCATTTATCACACAGAATATTATTTTTAAAAGTTCTTATGGGTATTCCATCCAAAATACCAGCCGTTCACTTATAATATCCTCCTTTATTGAATACCTGTTATGAGCCATTCTATTTACATGTGATAGCAAAATTTTGAGAAGTAGATATGGTACCACTTCACAGATTAAGAGATTAAAGTAGCAGAATTAAGCAAACAGGGTTAGTGAGTGTAAAGGTTGAGTTTGAACTCCTAGCTCGCTCTCTCTCTCTCTCTCTCTCTCTCTCTCTCTTTCCTCCTCATCACACTGCTTTCCAGCCAGTCTCTCCAATATTCTTCCTTTCCATTGCAGTATCTACCCCCCCTTTGAGAGCTTTTCCCTAGTTAAGCAATGTCATCTACAAAATAGGTATATTATTCTTGTTTTACAATGAAAGAAACTGAGGTTCACAAAAATAGAAGCTCCCATATCAATATTGCAGTACTTTTTGACATTTCAGTCTCAAATTGCTTGATCTTTCCTTTTTATATATGATGTTGAAACCAAAGACCAAAGTTTGTCTGTGTGAATTTCACATGCCACCATATTTCCTGTGAGATACAACTAACTGATGATGTCATTCTTTCCCACTGAGCTCAGAAGCAGTCAAAATTTTTCTTAATCTCAGGCTCCAGGCAGCCCCTATATACCTATCAAGCAACCAAGAAAGACCCATATGATCAAATAGGCTATCAAACAATGATCACTAATCTATTTATATTAACATACCAAATTGAACATGACAAATTTCAAATGTGATAAATATGAATACATTGGAACAAATAATCTGACAAGGTATATATGATGATAAAAATGTACAACAGCATCCAATTAAAAGACCATTGTTATATAAAAAGCAAACATTTACCAAGTACAAACTCAAATGTGATTGTGGCCTTAGCAATATGCAATTTGCTAATGTGCATCACTCAGAAATACGATAGATAAAGACTGAAAGCAAAAGGAAATGGTTCCTTCCACTTCAGAAGGAAATTCAGTGGTCACTTGTTTGCAATGTAGAATATATTTACATAATATGCATTGATTTTTGTCCAGAAAAATCACCCCAAAATTAGTAGTTATTGCTTCACATGTAGAAGAAGGAAAAATGGTGGAAGGAAAACAAGGGATAAATGAAGGATTATAGGTATCCTTGAATTCAGTCTATGTTATGGCAGAATTTCATTTTGACATACATAAGACAGGAATACAATGGCAAACAAAAATCAGCACAAAGAGGGTCTATGGAAAAACAAAAGGTCATGTCTTCCCCAAAGCAAATATGGAAAAAATGAAACATAAATATTTCTCTTTTTTTACAATTTGTGATGCAGGGGATTGAACCTAGGGCCTCAGGCGTAGTAGGCACATATGCTACTACTGAGCTACATCCCCAGCTCAAATATTTCTCTTTCTAATGAATTACTGTTCTCAGGCCAGTAGTACTGTTTAATCACACGGGAAAAGACCAGTGCAGTGGTCCTGGAAGTATGTTCCTTGAAACACTATTTCCCCAGCCCACCCCAGACCTAATGATTCCAACACTCTGGGGGTAAACTGTGAGTCTAAAACAGTAAGCCCTCTGGGGATTCTGATGCTCTATAAAGTCTGAGAACTAGTGGTCTGTGGGAAACCTATAGTGTGCAAGGCAGGACTGGCCCAACTGTAGCCGATACTGTCATTATTCCAAACCAGCCACTGACTAGTTCCCTGAATCCATTACCATTAATTCGGTTGCAAAATTAAAAAGAAGGAAAATCCATGCATCCATATTTGAAATTTATGCTCCAATGCGCCACTGACCAAACCCTGCCTAGAAGCCTGCATATTTTGACTGTTTTTGCACACAGTGTCCTGAGTAAGCCCTGTGCCTGAGCTGCTAAGCAGAAAATTTAGGGAGAGATTAGATATGTGCATGAAATTTTAAATAGTTTGAATAAAACCTTTGGGTTCACCCTTTCTAGTGTATGTCTCTTGCTTACAACATAGGAAAATACTCCTAAAATTGGACTGAAAACCTACAATCTTCCAACCCAAACTCTGAAAATGCAAAGGATTCAGAATTATTTTATCAAAATAAAATTATTATCCTTTGTACACTCTGATGATCACTTTGTTTGTACCAACTAAAAACATAGCTCCACCAATAAGCTTCTAAGATTTTCTCAAACAAAAATTATTCATTCAAGAGTGGCCATTTCCTAGACTTCTGTTCCTTTTGACACTAGATTGGTTCTACTGCTGATAGATGTATGTCAAGCTCTAAAATAACAAAAAACTCAGATTCCATTTTTCTGTTTATTTTGTCCATCAAATAAGTCCACATCCCTGAAAAGTACCAACCAAAGCAAACTAGCAAGGTGATTTTCTATTTCACAAACTTAAGTTGGAAGTTCTGCTTCAAGATATTCTTAACCAGAACTAATCTTCAGAGAATGATATCCTCATTTAAACATTTTATTTGTTATTTAAGAGAGAGAGAGAAACAGAGGCTGCCACCAGGGATTTACTGCCTGATAGCACTTCATCAAAGTTATTTGGATGGTTGGAAAGCAACAAGCTCTCTCCTAGAACATCACACTATTATTTTGAAAATCATCATTGGAGTAGATGCTGAATCATGCACTTTCTATATGGAGGCAGTCAGGAATTATGCATGGTCTGAGATTTTAACTTCCTTGCATTCTGACAAGTTAGCCTACCATGGTTTCATAGAAAAAGACATGAGACTCTCAAGTCAAAAGACAAAGGAGTTTATTACTCACAGCAATAGCAGTAGCCAGAAGATCAGCATTTATAGCAATTGCCCTACTGCCAGTTCCCACAAGGTGCAATGCAGTGAGAGCCAGGTGATATCTGGGTTGAATTATAGCAGAGGAATCCTGAGCTTAGGCAATCTGAATATTTTCTAATAGGCAATAAACCATCTAATCCTTGCCCCAGAGAGAGAGATGCACAGTAAAAAATAAAAAAAACACCTTGCCATTTGATTTGCAAGGAGACATTATATTTTCTGAGACTCTTCATTATATGAGCACACTGAAAAGATCATTGAGAAGATAGTCTACCCCTCTGCTCACAAGACACACAAAAATGCAAGAGATCTGCAGAAAATTCTCTCCCAATCATAACTAGAGCCATAGGTATTAGTGGAGCCCATTATTCTGGGTTCAAATCACAGATCTTTTACACATTACTTCCTTTCCTTGTCTGTACCCTTGCCTATAAAACAGGAATAATAATAGGAAGTATTTCATAGGTTTATTGTGCAAAATAAGTGATATTATGTATATATAATACATGTAAAACATCTTACAAAGTATCTGATACAGAGTAAGCATTTGAGTATTATTTTTCTATTACCGCCATACCTGGAAGATTTGATAGTAGTAGTTATCATTCCCACACATGTCTGTTGTCTTGTCCCGTTGTGGGGCCTTGTGTGTTGCTATGATGCTGAATGCCATTCCACAGGTATTTCAGATATCAGCAGGGCCACCTGTCTCAATGGTAGACAGGTTTCAGCTGAGTTACCGGACTAAGGCAGACTGGGGAGAAGGATTGGGCAGCCCACTCCCAAAACAATTAGCCACCGAAAACCCCATGAATAGCAGAGAAGCACTGTCATTAGTGCTGGAAAATGAGCCCCTCAGTCTGGAAGGCATTCAAAAAACAACTGGGGAAGAGTCACCCCCTCAAAGTTGAGTTGACCTTAACAATGGGAAAGGAGTAAAGTCCCTGGGACCACCTTTTGCTGATGTGGCGTGACTCAAATGAGAACAAACATAGTGGATACAATAATAGACTCAAACATGAAAAGAATATGTGCATGGCACAGTGTTGGGTAGTGTTTTGTTCTGCTGTACTTAGAGACACGATGAGTTGGATCCAACTCGACAGCACCTAACAATAACAAGAGCAAGCAGCTGTCCTCAGATGTCACAGAATTCCTCACTATAATATGCCCTCAAATTCCCAAACTCTAAAAATAAAATACAACTGTAGAAAAAAATAAAAGAATAGAATATGTAATAGCATATAAGTTTTACTACATGAATTATAAAAAAATCATGTTTCTATTTATTTTAGTGTGGGCTGAGATTTAGCTCAGTTGGTAGAGCGCTGCTCTACAGTCTTTGAGGTCCCGAGTTCCATTCCCAGCACTGCAAAAATGGGGGAAGGATGTGGCAATCTGCTATCCAGGCAATCTCAAAACAATTAGCCATTGAAAAGGGGAACTTATTTGTGCAATGTACAACAAAATGCATATATGGAAATGTCACAATGAAATACACGTCAGAATGAAACACATTAAGTTGTACATTAAAAATTTCCAATAAAAAAGATAGAAAATTAAAAAATTTAAAAATTATAAAAAGAAAACCCTATAAGGGTCACTATGAGTTGGACATGACTTGATGGCACCTAACAACAACAATTTATATTAGTATGTAAGTATCATGTATAATATATGGGTTACTCCAAAAATATAAATGCCTTATTATGGAAAAATCAAACACTATCAGTATATACTGTCCTCTCTCACTTCCTTTCCTATCAAATTCACTACTATCTTCACCTCAGTATGTCTCTGAGAGAAATTTAATTTGAATATCAGGGACACACTTAGTGAGGCCTCTCTTGGCATTCTTACAGAAAATATAAAGAAATGTGAGATGGATGAAAACAGTTTTAGTAGATTTACAAGTTGAACAACCTAACAAAGAACTTTAATTAATTAGAGATATGTGGTTTACTGGTAAGTACATGGAGTTAGAGCAATGTAGATTCAAGTTCAGCACTTGCTAGCTGTGTTACCCTCATTAAAGATTAAATGTGATAATGTATGCAGAAAGTTTTAAAATATTAAGTATATAGTAGATGTTCCATAAAGGTTGTTTTCCTTCCATTCCTCAAATTAATTAATTTATGCCTAGTAACAGGACACTTCTTATGGCTTGAAGAATTTTGTCCCTGTCCTCTCCACATGCCCAATCAATTATTTGGATGAAGATGTCAATGATATAATTGTTAAACTCACAAATGATGCAAAACTGGGAGAAATAAGCAATATACTGAATAATTGAATTAATATCCCCAAAGCTATGAAATGACCTAGCTCAAGATGTAAAATGACAAGATAACATTTAATAGAGATAAACACAAATTCCTCTACTTGATTACAGATTCCTAAAGTTTGACTCCATAAATTTCCTGACAGAGAAATGTAGACTTGCATTTAAAAAGATAGAAGAAAAAGGAAAAACAAAACAATGACCAAAAAAAATTACCCAGCATCAAAGATGATTCAGTGTTTTTGCAAAAAGTTAATTGTGAAGGTCTTTAAACACCAGGCTCCTGGGCTGTGAGAGTTCAATGTATTTTCCAGATTCCAACTTTACTTAATCTAGAATTTTGTGGGCAGAGGAACTATCTCCAGTATTACTGGATTGTCACCTATTCTGATACACTTCACATTTCCTGAGTGGCATTTGGCATGCAGTCCCCTTACATTCAACTGGGGGAAACTGAAGCAGAAGGCCTTTCAAAGGGACTCCACAGGCAACCACCAGAGTCACCCTGGAGGGATTTGAAGACACCTTCCTTCCCCTCCAAGGCTGAATGCATCCTCTACTTCCATCCCTCCCCTCTTTTGCTGCTCAGAAGATATTCTTACATTCTCAAATTGTTAAACAATTTCATTAAAGAAATTAAATTATATTTAAATTATTGACACTTAAGAAGACTGCATGTTAACAATATCAAATAGGAGAAAGAAAGGGACATACTTAAAAAACAATTATCTTGACTGAATTCAATTTTGCAATTTGCCTGCAATTCATAAAATGATTCCAGCTGAGATTCTTTCAGTTTTTACTGCTAGAAGCACTTTAGTGAATAGCCCCCAAACCTATGCTATCTCTTTCTTGATTCCCCTCAGGAATCTTTGTAGCAAAATCTCCAGTTTTTCCTTTCTGAAACTTCAAAATGATCACATGATCACTTCAAGACTGCAGTAATAGTGTTAGAAATACAAAGTGCAATGGACCTGTATCTCCCTGCTGAGTTCAAGAAGTGCTGATTTCAGATCCCACATCACCAAATCAACAGGACCTGCCTTGTATCCTTTCCACAACCATAAATTCTCCTCTCTGATTATGCTCTTCTGATTCCCTGATACCCCAACCTTGCCTGATCCATCACTGAGCTTTCTCACTCCAAAATTGCAGTATTGGAAATGTCCTGGACACTGATGACAATGAGTGCTTCAGTATCAATACACTCTAATTTTTAGTCTTTCTGGTACCAAAGCTCAAAGCAGGTGAGCTTTAATTCTAAAGTTCTCTTGTTCTCCAATTCCACTACCAAGTCCGTGTTTGTTTTCCCCAAGCCTGAATCTCTCTCCTCACACAGTGCGCATCTGCATCTGCAGTTCCTCTCAGATCAGTCCTGTCTTCATCTCTCACCCACGACAGTTCTACCCCTGAACTCATGTTGATGGAGACGGGTAAAAGAAAGACTATAATCTGCTCCCTGCTTCAATTTGAATTCTATTCATGTGACCCAGTGTATCTGTTCTTCATTTTTTCTTATAGCAACAGTGACTTCCTAACTACCAAAATTCATTAGACAATGCTTAACTGTCTGTCATATTTCAGTCCATCTTTCTTTCAGTCTTTAACCTTGTTGACCACTCTTCGCTCATGATCCTCTTCCCTACCAGACACAATTCAGTGTCTTTCCAGCCCCTAAATATATCTTCCATTTTGCAGTATGGTAACACCATTCTCCTAGGCACCTGCCTGCAGCTGTAGCCCTGTGGCATCAAATCCTGTCAGATCTAAGAAACTAAGCAGGGTCAGGCCTGGTTAGTACTTGGATGGGAGACCATCTGGCAACACCAGGTGCTGTACACTTGGGAGACAGACCCAGCAACCCACTCCCAAAAACCAGTCTGCCATTGAAAACCCTATGAACATCAGAGAAGCATTGACAATAGTGTTTCCACCTGTTGTACGTAGGGTCACTATGAGTCGGGAACTGACTCGAGGGCACCTAACAATAACAACCTATGCACCTGTCAAAAATCTGAGGCTTCTAAGAGCTCCCTCCATCTGCTCTATTCCTATATTCATCTGCCACAAATCCTGTTGATTTTACTTCTTCAGAGACTTTCCTTCCCATGATCATCTCTGCCACTGCCTTAGTTCAGTTCTTATTACCTCTTAAGCCTTTGCAAGTACCTACCATCAATCTCTTCCTCCTTGAACCACCTCCATCACATCATCTCGGAGAGCCATCTAAATCACAGATCATGCCAGGAGAAAATCCAGGCTTACAGGGCCTAAAGAGTATCCAACTGGAAGGCAGTTTATAAAATAAATAATTTTTGCACCTATTTTTCAATTTTGCAAAAACCTATGATCATGGGAACACCCTGCTCAGGATGTTCCCAGAATCTTAGAGGAGACTGTGTAATTGAGGAGCCCCGAAGCTTTAATGTCTTTAGTTTCAGGATAAATGCATGCCCAGCAAATGTTAATCCCAGGATGAAAACTATCAGTTGCTCCCCATCAGCTAGGGGATCCTATTCAAATTTTTATAAACACTCAATTGGTGATCAGGATAATCACATGTCTTTTCCCTTCCCCTATACATTCTATGCCTGCAGCCATAGCCCTATGGCATCCATTCCCATCAGATCTCGGAAGCTAAGCAGAGTTGGGCCTGGTTAGTACTTGGATGGGAGACCACCTGGGAACACCAGGTGCTACAGGCTTGGGAGAAAGACCTGACAACCCACTCCCAAAAAACAATCAGTCATCAAAAACCCTACAAATAGCAGAGAAGCACTAACAATAGTGTTTCACCTGTTGTATATAGGGTTGCTATGAGTCAGACACTGACTCAACCGCACCTAACAACAACAATATACATTCTATGTCTGCAGCTGAAGCACTGTGGCATAAGATCCCATCAGATCTCAGAAACTAAGTAGGGTTGGCCTGATTAGTACTTGGATGGGAGATCCCTTGGGAATACCAGGTGCTATAGGCATGGGAGAAGGACCTGGCTACCCACTCTCAAAAAACAACCAGCCATTGAAAACTTTATGAAGATCAGAGAAGCACTGACAGTAGGGCTGGGCATGGCACAGTGTCTGGTAGTACTTCATCTGTCGTACACAGGGTCGCTGTGAGTCAGACCTGACTCAATGCTGTCTAACAACAACATACATTCTATAGTCCAAACCCTTAGAATTACTTACTGCTCTCCATATACAAGGAAATTTTTCAACCATTCATCTTCTATCACAGCAATTCTTGTATCTACAATGCTTTTTCCCCTCTTCTCAAGAAGGCCAAATCCTATGAACTTTGCAAGGAACAAGCAACTTTTACTTCATTCACCTAATTTGTAAAGACTTCCAGTAGGATTGAGTAATTTCCTTCCCCTGCAATCATAAACCTTGTATTTGCCTGTAGTCTACAACTGTATTGTAGACTTGTTTACTTTTTATTTTCATCGTTGGGTTGTAAGGAAGAAGCTGTATTTTACTCATCTTATATTTAAACACCTAGTAGCATGACTATCCCACATAAGGCTCTTAATTAATGTTTAATGAGTAAAGCCAAATGCTGCTCCAAAACTTGTGGACATTTTCCTCTTTGCAGCCCACATATGACCCCTTTATTAGTCTCATCACTGTTACAAAATACCTGACATAAACAATTTATGAGAAGAAAGATTAATTTTTGCTCATGGTTTCAGAGGGTCCAATCCATGGTTGCTTGGTCCCATGTGCTTAGGCAGAAAATCGTGGCAGTGGAAGTGTGTGGTAGAGGAGGTTTTTACTACATGATGGGCAGGAAACAGAGAGAGGGAGAGAGGAAAGGCCCAGGAATAAGATATCCCCAAGGACCCACTCCCAGTGACCTACTTTACTTGCTCCAGCTAAGCCCCACCTCCTAAAGTTTTGCTAACCTTATAAAATATGTTTCAGCTATTGTTTTAAGAGCTAGTTTCACAAATTTATGGGATATAGTATGATATTTTAATACAGTATATAAAACATACAAATCAAGTTGAAGTAATTAACTTTTCCATCTCCTCATCATCACTTTGGATCCTTTCAACTCCTCTATTCCAGTTATTCAGAAAATATCTACTATGTTACTGTGAACAATAGTCCCTACCATCTCCACTGCTCTGTTGAACACTATAATTTATTACTTCTATGTAACTATGTTTGCAAACCCATTATCTAATATCCCACAATCACTTCTGCTTCCCACCCTTCCCAAACTCTAATAATCTCTATTACATGTTCTGATTCACTTTTTGTTAACATTTGCATGAGAGAGAATATGAGGTATTTGTCTTTCTGTGTCTTATTTCACTTAACATAATGTACTCTAGTTCCATCTATTTCACTGCGAAGGACAGCATTTCTTTCCCTTTTCTTTTTGGATTTATTTTATTTATTAATGTTGGTGGAGTAAAGAGTGATAAGTCATTTGTTATGTCCATTATGCAACAATTAAGTCACTCTTATACATTCATCACCTTACATATTTTCCATAACAGTATAAACTAAAGAAGAAAAGAAAAAAGTAAGAATTTTAATTACTATGTAATGAAAATCGTATGCAATTATGGGTTATATTCTCATTGATATTTTCCCTTCTCCCTATATTTTTCATGTATTCATATAGCTGCATCTTATACTTTGAGATTGTCTTCTCCCTCTTTACCCCTCTGTGTTATTTCTCCACCCCTCCCCCTTCCCCAACTTCCATTCCCACTCACTATTCCCTCCCTCTTCTTTCTGATCTGCTTGTATTTTCCATTCTAAAATAGGTACAATGGTTCATTTTTATGTATCTAAATATGTATAATTACTTTTCTTCCTTTAATTTATATTTAGCTTTTAAATATGAGTGAAAATATATAGTATTTCTCTTTTTGAGTCTGGCTTAATTCACTTAAAATGATCTTTTCCAGTCCCAACCATTTTGCTGCAAGTGACATGATTCCATTGTTCTTCACTGCTGAGTATATGCTACTATGTATATGTACCACAATTTATATGGAAGCACAAAGGATCGTGAATAGCCAAAACAATCCTAAACAGCAAAAACAGTGCAGGACATATCACAGTACTGACTTCAAACTATACAACTGGGCCAGAATGGCAAAAAAAAAATATTGGTACTACCACAAAAATAGGCATGAAGAGCAATGGAACAGAACTGAAGACCCAGAGATACACCCACACAATTACAGCCACCTGATCTTTGACAAAAGGGCTAAGGATGTTCATTGGAAAAAAGATACCTTCTTCAACAAATGATGCTGGGAAAATTGCATATCATTTTGCAGAACAATGAAAATAGATCTATATTTCTTAATCTGTACCAGAGTCAACTAAAAATGGATCAGAGACCTCAACGTAAAATTAGAAACCTTAAAACTACTAGAAGAAAAGATAGCAGACACACTCCAACACATAGGCATTGGCAAGCAGTTCCTTAACAGACTCCAATTGTACAGGAAACTGCACCAAGAATCAACAGATTGAATTACGTAAAACTGTCATAGCCTTCAATATGGGTTTCAACTAAACATCAACAAAACAAAAATCCTTACTACTGGGTCAGTATGCAACTTTACAATAAATGGGGAAAAGATTGAGGTTGTCCAAGATTTTGCTTTCCTTGGCTCTATAATCAACACCCATGGAAGTAATAGTCAAGAAATCAAAAGACGCATTGCTCTAGGAAAAGCTATGGCAAAAGATCTCTTAAGAGTATTGAAAAGTAAAGAAGTCATATTGAAGATGAAGGTGCGCCTGACTCATGCCATGGTATATTCAGTAGCATTATATGGTTATGAAAGCTGGACATTGAACAAGGGAGACAGGAAAATAATTGATGCTTTTGAATTATGGTGGTGGAGACATCTATTAAATATACCATGGACTGCCAAAAGAACCAACAAGTCTGTCCCAGAAGTGTAACCAGAATGCTCCTTGCAAGTAAGAATGGCCAGACTGCCATATTTCAGACATGTAATCAGGAGAGATCAATGCCTGGGAAAGACATCATGTTTGAGAGAGTGCTACATCAATGAAAAAAAGGAAAACCCTCCACCAGATAGATTGACACAGTGTCTACAACAATGGGCTTAAACATAAATAAGATCATGTGCCTGGCACAGAATCAGGAAGTATTTCGATCTGCTGTACATAGGGTCACTATGAGTCAGATTCAACTCGATGGCACCTAAAACAACAACAACAAAAAGCTTCTGTACAGCAAAGGAGACAATTCACAGAGTTAAGGGAGAGCCCACAGATTAGGAGAAAATCTTTCCATCTTACACATCTGAAAGAGGACTAATTTCTGGAATTTATAAAGAACTAAAGAAATCAAACACCAAAATAACATATAACCCAATAAATAAATGGGCAATGGAACTGAACAAACAGTTTTCAAATGAAGAAATACAAATGGTCAATAAATACATGAAAAAATGTTCAGTATCCCTAGCCAGTAGGGAATGCAAATCAAAACAACACTGAGATTCCATTTCACTCCTGTAGGAATGACCAAGATTAACAAAACAAATAATAACAAATGCTAGAGAGCACACAGAGAAAAAGAAACGCTTTTACCCTGGTGGTGGGGCATTAAATTAGTTCAGCCACTTTGGAAATCAATATGGAGGTACCTTAGAAAACTAAGAATAGAACTGCCATATGACCTAGCTATACCACTCCTGAGAATATATCCAAAAGAAAAAGAGTCATCATACCATAGGGAAATCTGTACTTTAATGTAGCACTGTTCACAATCACAAGGGTTTAGAATCAACCATGATACCCATCAACAGAAAAGTGGATTGAAAAATTGTGGTATATATACATATTTCATTCATTTTATGGCTGAATAATATTCCATTGTATACGTATACCACATGTTCTTTATCCATTCATCCATTGGTGGGCATCTAAATTGATTCCATATTTTAGCTATTGTGAAAAATGCAGCAACAAATGTGAGTATACAGATGTAACTTTGGTATGTTAATATCATTTCCTTTGGACATACAACCAAAAGTGAGATGTTGCTGTTGTTAAGTGCCATCAAGTAGGTATCCAACTCATAGCGACCCTAGGTACAACAGGCAAAACACTTTGTCAGTGCCTCTCTGCTATTCATAGGGTTTTCAATGGCAGATTGCTTTTTGGGAGTGGATTGCCAGGTCCTTCTCCCAAGTCTACAGTATCTGGTGTTCCCAGGCAGTCTCCCATCCAAGTACTGATGAGGCCTGACCCTGCTTAGCTTCTGAGATCTGATGGGATCTGATGCCACAGTGCTATGGCTGCAGGCAAAAGTGAGATAGCTGGACCATACACTAGATCTATTTTTAGTTTTTTGAGGAGTTTCCATACTGTTTTTCACAGTGGCTGTACTAACTTACATTCCTACCAGCAGTGTATTAGAGTCTGCTTTTCTCCACATTTTCACGAGCCTTTGTTATTTTTTGTCTTTTTGATAATAGCTACTTTAATTGGAGTGAGATGAGATCTCATTGTGGTTTTGACTTGTGTTCCTGATGGTTAATAAAGTTCAGCATTTTTTCATAAATTTGTTGGCCATTTGAATTCCAAGTGTCTGTTCATATCCTTTGGTTATTTTTTAAATTGGTTTATTTGTGATTTCTTGGTATTGAGGTTCTTTAAAATTCCTTATGTATTCTGGATATTAATTCTTTGTCAGATGAATACTTTGAAATTTTTTCTCCCATTTTATAGATTGTCTCTTCCCTCTGTTAACTGCTTTCTTTGCTGTGCAGAAACTTCTTGGTTTGATATTTTTGTTTTCATTTTCCAAGCTGTGGGGATTTCATCCAAAAAACTGTTGCTATACCAATGTCTTGAAGTATTTTCTATGTTTTAGTCTAGTAATTTCTGTTTCAAGTCTCATATTTAGGTCTTTTCCCATTTGAGATTATTCTTGTATAGTGTGAGAGGCAGAGATCAAGTTTCAGTCTTCTACACATGAATATTCAGTTTTCTCAGCACCATTTATTCCAGAGGCTAGTTTTTCTCCAATGTATGTTTTTGGTGCCCTTGTCAAATTAGCTGGCTATAAATACATAGGGTTATTTCCAGGAACTCTGTTTTGTTAATTAACACAACTTTTGACACATTTCCTTGTTCTGCACAAGGATTTTGAAAGCAAACTATGAAAAATTTGTATAGTTATGTTCATCAACATATTTTGCATTCAACTGGTAAACTCTGACTCTTTTGCACACATATTCAAAACAAGTTCTATACAAGTTTTACCACTACATTTCCAATCATCCCAATTGCGAGCAATATCATGTTTTCCCAGGAGGTCTGGTGCTTGGAGAAGCTCCTGTGAAGCAATTCTGCCTGCAAAGTCTCCAGAATAAGCCAGCCATGAAAAAAGTTTCAAGGTCAGTTCATGATGAAAAGAAAAATTTCATTGCTAAAGAATAGATATTGCCATAGATGCAAGTTAAACACACACAAAAACCATAGTAGGCTAAAAACTCATGTGACTGAATATTTTGGAAGAAAAAGCTAAGATGTTCAAAAATAATAAAATTCAAACAATCTAAAAGTCATTTGCTTTGAAGTGAAAGCTTTTATTAGCAAAAGATACCCCATTAGCTTAGAGAGTATTGCTTTTCTCTTAAAAGTTATCTCATGAGGTTAGCTGCTCTAAAATTTTTATACAGTGGAACTGAGAATAAAGAAATAATATAGCAGTTCAAATGCAAGATGTTTGGGTTTGAATCTTCTGTAATTTCTTCTTCTTTTAGCTGAGTGATAATATTCCGACTTCAATCATCAAATATTTGTTAAGAATGTATCTATCCAATGAGTTGCTACACAGTGATATTTTCTGAATAAAAAGTTTAAAAAGCAAGATGCAAAAAAGTATATATTGTATGTTGTATTTTGTATAGGAGGATGGAGTTTAGCTCAGTTGGTCGAGTACCACTCTGCAATCTTTGAGGCCCTGGGTTCAATCTCCAGCACTGTAAAAACAGGAGAAGGAAGTGGCAATCCACTCCCAAAACAATCCTGAAACAATTAGCCCTTGAAAAACTTATGGGATCAATGTAACTCAACATATCAAGAGTCTTACAGACAGAAATCATAGGATCATCTCAATAGATGCTGACAAGGCCTTTGACAAAATGCAACACTCTTTCATGATAAAAATTCTGGAGAAGATGGCCATGCTATGAAAATACCTCAACATCATAAAGGCCATTTATGACAGACCTATAGCCAATATCATATTAAAATAGGAAAAATTGAAAACATTTCCTCCAAGATCAGGAACAAGGTAGCCCACTCTCTCTTTGTTATTCAATATTGTGATCAATGTCCTACTCAGAGCAATCGGACAAGAGAAAGAAATAAAAGTGATACAGATAATCAAGGAAAAGGTCAAAGTGTCCTGATTCATGCACAACATGACCCTTTACCTAAAACACTCCAAAAATTCCTCTAGACAATTCTTAAACCTAATTAATTCCTTCAGCAAAGTAGCAGGATACAAAACTCACACTCAAAAATCAGTAGCCTTCCTTTATGCAAATTCTGAACAAGAGGAGAAGAAAATTATGGCAAAAATCCCTTTCAAAAGAGCTCATCAAAAAATTAAATATTTAGGAATCAATCTAACCAAAGACCCTGAAAACTCCACAAGGAAAACTTCGAAACATTAAAGAAAGAAATCACAGAGAATACTAGATAATGGAGGGATCTCCCCTGCTCATGAATTGAGAGCATCAATATTGTAAAGGTGGCTATACTATGAAAATAAATTTATAGATTTAATGCAATTCCCATTAAAATCCCAATGGCAGACTTTGCAGAAATTTTAAAAATCCAAAAATTCATATGGAAACACAAAAGACCACATAAAGCCAAAACAATCTTAAGCTGCAAAACTAGTACAGGCAGGATCACAATCCCTGACTTTGACCTATATTACAGGGCTATAGTAGTAAAAAACAGCTTGGCACTGGCACAAAAATAAGCTTGAAGACCAACAGAACAGAACTGAAGATCCAGATACCACATAACTACATCCAACTGATCTTTGACAAAGGGGCTAAGAATATACAATGGAGAAAAACATCCTCTTCAACAAATGGTGTTGGAAAAATTGGATATCCACCTGCAGAAAAATGAAAATAGACCTGTATCTCTCGATTAGCATGAGAGTCAACTCAAAATGGATAAAAGGCATCAATATAAAACCAGAAGCCTTAAACCTGCTGTAAGAAAAGATAGGAAACATACTCCAACATATAGGAACAGGAAAGTATTTCCTTACTAAGACCACAGTCACCCAGGAATTGGCACCAAGAATTGACAAATGGGATTACATGAAATTAAAAACTTTTGTACAGCAAAGAAAACAATCAACAGACAAAGAGCCCATTGAATGGGAGAAAATCTTTATACCCTACACATCTAACAGAGAACTAATTTCTAGAATTTACAAAGACTCAAGAAAGCAAGGTCTGGGATTTAGCTCAGTTGGTAGAACACTGCGCTGCAGTCTCTGAGGTTCTGAGTTCAATTCCCAGCACCACAAAAATGGGAGAAGGGCCTGGCGATCCACTCCCAAGGCAATCCTGAAACAGTCAGCCATTGAAAACCCTGTGAGGGTCACTATGAGTTGGATACCGACAGCACCTAGCAACAACAAACAACAAGAAAGCAAATCCCCAAACAAAAAATAACTCAACACACAAGTGGACAAAGGAAATGAACAGACAGTTTTCAAATGAAGAAGTTCATAGAGGTAAATAACACATAAAAAAATGCTCAATATCCCTAGCCATTAGGGAAGTACAAATCAAAACAACACTGAGACTCCATCTAACTCCATTAAGAATGGCCACCATCAACAAAACAAATAATAACAAATGCTGGCAAAGATGTGAAGAAAAAGGAGCACTTTTATACTGCTGGTGGGACTGTAAATTAATTCCACCACTTTGGAAATCAATATGGAAATACATCAGAAAACTAAAAATAGAACTACCATATGGCCTAGTTATACCACTTGAGAATATACCCAAAGGAAGACAAGTTATCAAACCACAAAGACACTTGCAGCTCCATATTTAATGCAGCACTCTTCACAATGGAAAGAATATGGAACCAGCCAAGATGCTCATCAACAAAATAATATATTTTTTAAAAAACTATGGTACATATACACAATGGATCATTACTCAGCAATGAAAAAAAATGAAATAATGTCATTTTCAGCAGAATAGATGGAACTGAAGAATATCACCTTAAGCAAATGAACAACAGGCTCAAAAAGAGAAATATATGTCCTCACTCATATGTGGAAGCTGAATCTTACTTAAAGTAAGAAAAAATCTATATATAAGTAGATATATTAAAATGAACAATTAAACTTAGCTATGAAGGGAAAATATAAGCAGAGTAGAAAGAAAGAAGAAGTAAACTAACAAAGGGAAATGAAGGTTGTGGAAGATGGGAAGGGGAGGAAAAACAATGTAAAGGGATATAGGGGAGAGGATAATCTCAATGCAAATGATGTAACTTCATGAGTACCTGGGAAAATTAGGGGAACATAACCCATCTATGCATATGAGGTATATTACATATTAGTCAAAAGTTTCCATAAACTTTGTAAGTTGACAAAAGTGTAACCAAAAATGATATAATAGTTGCATAACGAAAAAAGCAAACACTGTTTTACTCTTACCTCATGATCACTTATAAATAAATGGGAAAAAAAGAAAAAAGAAAACCCTATGAGGGTTGCTATGAGTTGGACATGGCACCTAACAACAAACAACATCTTTTGTGTAATAAAGAGAAAATAATGGCATACAAAATTATTAGATTTTTTTTCAAAAAAAGCACAGTAATTATAAACCAGAAACTAATAAATATAGTGACCTGTAATAGGGGTGAGGACAGGAGGTGTCAGGAAAAGGAGTGGGAATAAGACTTTCCTCAGTACATTTTTATACTATTTTGAATTTTTAACTATGTAAATATTTTGCCCATTCCAAAACTAAATATCAGTCAAAATAGATGAAAAATCATATACTAAATGGTGATACAAATTTAAGAAGGAATAGAAATGTATATGAAAGTGATTTTAAGTAATAATAACTTCAAGTGATTGAGGTTGTCTAAGATTTTGTTTTATTTGGTTCTACAATCAACACCCCTGGAAGCAGCAGTCAAGAAACCAAAAAATGCATTGCACTGGGAAAAGCTATTACAAAAGACCTCTTTAAAGTGTTGAAAAGTAAAGATGTTACATTGAAGATGAAGGTGTGCCTGACTAATTCTATAGTATCTTCTGTCACATCATATGGTTGTGAAAGCTGGACATTGAATAAGGGAGACAGGAAAAGAACTGATGCTTTTGAACTATGGTGCTAGAAACAACTATTGAATATACTATGGACTGCCAAAATAACCAACTAGAGTAAGTGCAACCAGAGTGCACCTTGGAAGTAAGGATGGCTAGATTGCATCTTACGTATTTTGGACATGTAGTGAGCAGGGACAAATCCCTGGATAAGGACATAATATTTGGGAGAGTGGCAGGTCAATAACAACAAAAAAAATTCACTAGATGGATTGACACAGTGTCTGCAACAATGGGATAAGCATAAGTCAGACTGTGTGCCTGGCACTGAATTAGGGAGTATTTCATACTGTTGTACATAAGATCACTATGAGTCAGAACTGACTTTATGGCACCTAATAACAAGAAGGCTCAGTAGTTGGAAAATATGGCCTTGGTGAAAGAAGCAATGCTGGAGATCACATGATAGAATTTTGTCAGACCAATCACCTTTTCATTGCAAATACATTTTTTTTCACCAACATAAACGGTGACCATACACATGGAATTCACCAGATGGAACATACAAGAACTAAATTGACTACAAATGTAGAAAGAGATGATAGAAATGCTCTATATCTAATGCCACAAGAAGACCAGGTGCAGATTGTGGATCAGATCATCAACTTCTCATATGCAAGTTCAAACTGAAGCTGAAGAAAATTAGAACAAGTGTATGAGAGCCAAGGCATGACCTTGAGTATATCCCACCTGAGTTCAAAGACCACCTCAAGAACAGGTTTAATGCATTAGAAACAAATGATAGGAGATCAGACAACTTGTGGCATAACATAAAAGATATCATTCATGAAGAAAGGAAAAGGTTATTAAAAAGACAGGAAAAAAAGAAAAGACCAAATTGCATGTCAAGAGAGACACTGGAACTTGCCCTTGAATGTTGAGCAGATAAAATAAAAAGAAGACATAATGAAATTAGGAACTAAACAGAAGATTTCAAAAGGCAGCTCGAGAAGACAAAAGCAAATATTAAAATGACACGTGCAAAGAGCTCGAGGCAGAAAACCAAAAAGGAAGAACACTCTCTGTGTTTCACAATCTTAAGGAAGCGAAGACAAAATTCAAGCCTCAAGTGGCAATAGAGAAAGATTCTACAGGGAAGATATTAAATGATGCAGAAAACATCAAAAGAAGATGGAAGGAATACACAGAATCATTATACAAAAAAAAGAATTGGTAGATGACCAACCATTTCAAGAGGTTGCATATGAAGAGCAACAATTGGTATTAAAGGACAAATTGGAACATTCCTTGAAAGAACTGCAAAACACAAGGCTCCAGGAATTGATGGAATACCAACAGAGATGCTTCAACAAACAGATGCAGCAGTGGAGGTGTTAACATGGTTATGCCAACAGATTTGGGAAAACAGCTACCTGGCCAACTGACTGGAAGAGATCCATATTTGTGCCTATTCCCAAAAAAGGGGATCCAACTGAATGTGGACACTATTGGACAATATCATTAATATCACACACAAGCAAAATTTTACTAAAGATCATTCAAAAACGACTGAATCAGTATATAGACAGGGAATTGCCAAAAATCAAGCTGGTTTGAAAAGAGGGTGGGGAACCAGGGACATCATTGCTGGTGTCAGGTAGATATTAGCTGAAAGCAGAGAATATCAGAAAGATGTCTATCTATGTTTTATTGACATGTAAAGGCATTTGACTGTGTAGATCATAACAACTTATGCATAACACTTTGAAGAATGGGAATGCCAGAGCACATAATTATACTCATGAGGAATCTGTACATGAACCAGGAGGCAGTTGTTTGAATAGAACAAGGAAGCACTCCCTGGTTTAAAGTTGAGAAAGGTGTAATTCAGAGCTATATCTTTTCACTGTATCTCTTCCATTTATATGCTGAGCAAATAGTCTGAGAAACTGGACTTTATGAGGAAGAACACAGCATCAGGATTAGTGGAAGACTCATTAACAATCTGCATTATGCAGATGACACAACTCTGCTTGCTGAAAGTGAAGAGGATTTGAAACATTTACTGATGAAGATCAAAGATCATAACCTTCAATATGGATTGCAACTGAACATCAACAATATAAAAATCCTTATGCCTGGGTCAGTATGCAACTTCACAATAAATGGAGAAAAGATTGAGGTTGTCCAAGATTTTGCTTTGTTTGGCTCTATAATCAACACCTGTGGAAGCAGCAGTCAAGAAATCAAAAGACGCATTGCTTTAGGAAAAGCTGTGGCAAAAGATCTCTTCAGAGTATTGAAAAATAAAGCTGTCACATTGAAGATGAAGGTGCGCCTGACTCATACCACAGTATTTTCAGTGGCATCATATGGTTGTGAAAGCTGGACATTGAACAAGGGAGATAGGAGAAGAATTGATGGTTTTGAATTATGGTGCTGGAGACATCAATTGAATATACCATGGACTGACTCTTGATAGCACTGGGTGTTCATATTATGTGTTGTTTAAGCTATTCCGATATGTGAGTAGTGATATCTCCCTGTGGTTTTAATTTGCATGTCCTTAATAGCTAATGATGTTGAGTAGTTTTTCATGTCCTTCCTTACCATTTGTATATCCCCGTCAATGGAATATCTCTTTATGTCTTTCTCCCCTTTTGTTGGATTATTTTTAAACTTCTTAACCTGCTAAGTTTTGATAGTTCTTTATATATGCAAAATATTTGTTCATTATTAGAAATGTGATATGAAAATATTTTCTCCCAGTTGTGTCTTGTCTTTTTATTTTCTTAACAGAATCTTTCACAGAGCAAAAGTTTTTAGTTTGAATAACATCCAGTTGGGGGGAGGGGGGAAACATAGAGGAGGGTAAGGGGTAGCCTATATGAATAATGCTTATCAAATTGCATATATGAAAATTGTCACAACGAAAAGCATGTCAAAATGAATCACATTATGATGTACATTAAAAATTTCTAATAAAAAATAAATAAATAAATAACATCCAGTTTATCAATGTTTTCTTTTTTGGATTGGGCTGTTGATGTGAAATCTAAGAATTCTCTTTCTTCTCATAGATGATAAGCATTCTCTCTCATAATATTTTTTTCCCAAAAATTATATAGTTAAGTCCATGATACAGTCTAAGTTAAATTTTGGATCAGGGGCAAGATTTAGGTCACGGCTTTTGGGCCTGGGGGTGTTTTGTTGTTTTGTTTTGTTTTGCCTTGTTTGTTTTGCAATTGCATCAGCACCATTTAATTACTTTTGCACCTTGGCCAAAAATCAGATAAGTATATTTGTGAACTCTAAGTGACACAAGGAACTATGGGGTATTCAAATGAACATGCCACTGACCAAAAAGAGTGACAGGCCTTCTCTGAGCTCAGAGAGCTCTCCTACAACAGTAGCCATTATCAGATATAAACTGTGATCCAGAGATTGTACATTGTCTCAGTCATTACTTTTATCAACACTGTGAGGTAACTCATTATTGGCATGTCCCAATGTTAAGGGACTTCCACTGGCCACACTTGAACCAATTTGAAAAATAAAAAGAATACTGGAAATAACCAAGTATAATTAATTTAATTTTAAAAACTGTTAGTACTAAAAAGAAAGAATAAATCTCTTGCTTACACAGAACTTATAACTAATTAATGTAAAAGAAATGAATTAGAAAAGTCACATTTTGCAACCACCAAATATAATAATTAATTCTACCAAGAGTCATTGATAAATGCTAAAAATTAATGAGTGGATATGTTTTATGAGAAACAGTAGATATATACTCATATATATTACTCCATAAACTATTTATTAATTACAAAAAGGCAAAGACACTTTTGCAATGGAAAGATTTGGCAGTCACTTTAGCCAAGTGGTCAAATTTAGCTTCATTAGTAGAGAAAAACAGACATTATTTGTCCCTAATCTGACTGTAATACAATAAGAAGTATACAAGTTCATCTACTTACCACTTTGACCAAACAACCACAACAACTTAAATCTAATCATGAGAATTAAATTTCAGGAACTCAAAAAGACATTTTTAGGCCAATAGTAGCATTATTCACAGTGGCCAAAAGGTGGAAACTACCCAAATGTCCATTGAGGAACCAATGGATAAACAAAATGTGGCTATGTATACAATGAATTATTATTCAGACTTTAAAAGAATGAAATTCCCAGGGCTGGCAGTACAGTTTAGTGGTAGAACCTAGTATGGATAAGGTCTTGAGTTTGATCCCTAACACTGCAAACACACACACATAAATTTTAAAATAAAAAAAAAATTTTTAAAAAAACACGAATGAAATCCCAACATCCCAACAATGCTTCAACATGGACAAAACTTGCCTGCCCAGAGATGTGAGTGGAAAAAGAAAGAAAGCTATCAGAACACAGTCTGACATCATGAGGGGCTGTTGGCCAACTTCCCACTAGCCCAAAACCTATAAAATCCCAGCAAAACAAATGGGAACAAGCCCTACAAGAGCATCTTAACAACCAATGCAAGGAGACAGGCTGGCCTGGGATAGAAATGAAGGAACTTGTAGCTTTATTTGGGTCTGGGGTATAGCTCAATTGGTAGAGTGCTGCTCTGCACTCTCTGAGACCCTGGGTTCAATCTCCACCACCACAAAATTGGAGAAGGACATGGCAGTCCACTCCTGAACTAATTCCAAAACAATCAGCCATCAAAACCCTATACATAGCAGAGAAGCACTGACATAGTGCCGGGCAGGGCACAGTGTCAGGCCATGCTTTGTTCTGTTGTACATAGGGTCACCATGAGTTGGACTCAACTCGAGGGCACCTAACAACATCAACAACAATTTATTTGGGTCTGCTAAAAAAATAATTAATTAATTAATTAATTTAACTTAGTTAAATAAATCAGCTCCTTGTTGAGTGTTCCCACGATTCCCTTTCCCCCTTTGTAGGAACTGGATGAAAAAAGATAAAGGTAACCTTTGAAAATACATTTTAAACCTAAGTAACAACTTTTCCTATGCATCCTTAAGTGCTTGATTTATTAACAACTAGTTTTATTTGAGGATCATTTTATTCTGGATTTGGACGCAAAGGAGATGAGAGTTTCTCATTATTGCAGCACTCTGGATTGTTAAAACCTTCACGGAGATGCATCCTCTCTTCCTGCTTTGGTTATGCATTTCCAAAAGTGACTTCTTCCCAGAGAACTTTCTGTCTTGTATGTTCCAGTGATTTACTGAAGAACTTATTCTTCAGGTTCATTGACCTTTCCATATCTTGTAGTATTTTCTTCATCACTGTTCCATAATCTACTAAGTGCTGCTTGTGGTTTCTAAGATCTGACAGCTTGCAATAATAAAGGACACTTACGCACACACTCCTGTTTAAAAGAGCACTGCTTCTTGCGTTTTGTAGTGCTAGATTGGCCTGATTGAAATTCCACCTTGGTTATAAAAGAATGGAGATTGATTTTAGAGAATGATCAATAATGATGGTAAATGTATTTTGGGTTTTTTTTTTCCCATTCTTTCTTTGGTCATCACTCATTTCCTAGCTTGTGGCCTCTTCTCAGAATCTCTATTCTTTTCCCAAGTCTATTTAAATCATGTCCCTTCTACTAGAACACATGCAATGATAGGGGCTTATTGGAAAGTCTGTTCTCTTGGTGGACAATTATAATAGGACAGAAATACTTGTTTAAAATCATCTGAAAACTGCTCTCCTATAATTTCTGCCAATCAGTCCAAACTCTGTCCTCCAGAGGTATAGTCAGTCCTTTTGATTTGCAGATTCCATATTTGCAAATTCACCTACTCACTGAAATTTATGTATAGCCCCAAAACCAGTGCTCACAGCACCTTTTATTGTCATTTGTGTGCATGTACAAAGTACTAAGGAAATTCTGAATCCCCCAACAGGCTTCTTCCCACCTGAGGTTGAACAAAGTGGCCCTCTGCCTTCTTGTCTCAGTTCTGATACACAAGTGCCCTTTTCACCATCTATTTGTTGTTGTTGTTAGGTGCTATTGAGTCAAGTCTGACTCATAGTGACCCTATGTACAGCAGATCAAAACAGTTTCTGATTCTGTGCCAGGCACATGATCTTATTTATGTCTAAGCCCATTGTTGCAGACACTGTGTCAATCCTGGTGGAGGGTTTTCCTTTTTTTGTTGATCTGCCACTCTCCCAAACATGATGGCTTTCTCCAGGGACTGATCTCTCCTGACTACACGCCACTTTTCTGGCATTTTTGTGCTGTTTGTTTAAACTGGCCCCCAGCATAATGCTTAAGGTTTTCTTTTAGCCTTTGAAGAACATCAAATTATTGGGTATGAATGAATAGATGATAATCAAAAAATATGCTCTTAATGGCAAAAAGAAGAGGCCCATGGATTTGTCATGCTGAAGAAGGCAAAGAGTATAGTCTTCACTCATGAGTGTCTCCACTGGCTGCTCAGCCCCAAAATGAGGCAGCCCTAAGCAGATAGGGTTCCAATGGATTAAGGATTTCAAACACCCAGTGTTCTGCCTGCCCAGTGATCTGGTGCCCAGGATAGCCCAGTACATACAGATACCCTCAGAGAGGCATCTTTCAAATTCTGGGAGTGCACTAGGCACTTTGGAAAAGCATCCACCACGACTGCTTCCCTCAAGGGAGTAGGGGGAGAAAAGGGTAAAAGTCAAAGGAAAATATTAAAAAAAAAAATAACTCCACAAATCCATTCTCAGGTAACCTGTGTAGCACACCTTATTGTCCACATTTTCTTTAAAATAAGAATCAGGTAGATATGGTGAAAGTTGAGCAGGTAAGTAAAGCCCCTATCTGTATATTCACCCAGACTGAGAAGGAGATTCCAAGACCCCAGAAGGCCACAAGAGCACCCACGCTGTTCAGATCTTTTCCTGGGCTGAAACTTCCCATTCTATGGGGCGAGGATTCAGAGATGGGAGAGGGGAAAGATTTCAAAGGTTTTAAAGAGAATTCCTTAAGGAAATATTAAGAGTTGGTCCAGATGGGAAGAAGTGACCCAGGCAACAGACATATTTACTGATGCTTTAATAACTGAGAAATAACATGTGTGTTCTGCTCAGGATTATTGTTGTTGTTAGGTGCCATCAAGTTGGTATCTGACTCATAGCGACCCTTATAGGGTTTTCAATGGCTGACTGTTTCGGGATTGCCTTGGGAGTGGATTGCCAGGCCCTTCTCCCATTTTTGCAGTGCTGGGAATTGAACTCGGGTCCTCAGAGACTGCAGCGCAGCACTCTACCAACTGAGCTAACTCCCAGCCCATTTGGTTAAATCCTGATTCAATGGGCCTAGACTTATCCAGGAGAGAGAAGTTCCTGCTGCACGGAGTCTGTGGGAAAATGACAGAGCGCTGTTGGGTGACTAGAGAGAGTTTGCTGCTCTTGTTGAAGGGCTGCAGGGTGTCTTGCCGGCACATGGCTTCCATTACCATGGAAGGGACATTTACATTTAATGGTCCTTGCTTTCCAAGTTCACTTATGACTTGAGACACATGAGATTCCATAATGAGGTTCCCCTCTGTACCCTGTTTGCCAGGAGTTCAGAGGAGCTGGTCAGGGAGTGAGCAGGGGCTTCCCAGAGAGGTTGGATTCAGCGGGAGCAGATAGGGAATGCCAGGCTTCCCCCGAGAGCTTGCCAGCTCAGGATTAGTGCTAGTTTAAAGGGCAGGCAAATGGAGAACCTCTCCTCAACCTCACTCCCAGTCTCACCTGCACACATGATAATGGAGACAGCAAATCCCTGTGAGCAGAAGGCATTTGCTGCTGCAACTATTATTATGAGCAATCGAGTTCCTTCACACTGGAAAAATGTATTGATTTATTCACCTGATCAAAACTGTTTTGGATGTCTAAAAGCCATTATGAAATAATTAGGGGGGGATGCCCCATTACATTTCTAGTGCTTTCCTAACTATAACCAAGAGACTTTCTGGTCTGTATTCTACGTACGAATGACATTGGGCTTCCAGGTCTGCCCCTCATGAGGGGAAAGGAGGTACAGGGAGGATGAGCAGCAGGTCATCCATTTTTGCCTTTCTGACGGAATGTGACATTTATCCTTACCACCCTGCCAGATGCCTGAAATTCTCATGTCTTTACAAAATATTTTTCTATTTAGTTGAATCAGGCGGCACAGCTACAATACGTCTTCTCTCTGTGACTGCCTTTCACAGCCTCTGCCTTCACGAGACTTAGATGAGGTCTGGGTGATTCATGGCGCTTAAACTTCTCCAGAGCACTTTTTCAATTGGAAAATTCTCCTAAACTGAATGCATCATCAGCATGCTTGTCCATGCATAAAAGAACTACAAGCAAAACAATGAGCACCATTTTTTAAAACCTACGCTTAAGCCAAGAAAAACAGTTATATCACAAAATGTTAAAAGACCTTATTTTTCAGTTTCCAGGAATCTTTCATGGAGAACATGGCCTATCTTTGTCTTAGAGCCCCTTATTCTAGGCTTTCTAAATTACAAATAAAGGAAATAGTTTATATTCAGTTTAGCTTGTTTTCAAGTTATTAAAATGATATATAGCAACATAACTAATGCCACCTGCTATATTTATGTAGAACTGATCACCCTTTACCACATTAATTCTTTTCTTCATTCTTGGGGAAAATGCTTACAAATTTCTTTGTATTATAGGTGGCTTTCTCATGATTATTTTTATATATTAAATAAGGCAACTCTCTAAAGTGTTTTAATGTAGAAAATATTTTGTAAAAATATAAGTCATACTAATGAACCACAAATCTTATCTGGAACTTCAAATTAAAAATATTCCCCTAAAGCCAGATGTGGTAGCGCACACCTGTAATCCTCACACTCACAAGGCTGAGACAGTAGGATCGCAAGTTCAATGCCAGCTGGGGCTACATTAACACTCTGCCATAAAATGAAATAAAATAAAATAAACTTGTCAATACTTTTGACTCATTGGTCTGCATTGTATGATGGAGAGAATGCACTAGTAGGAGTCAAGAGACACAGGTTCTAGTCTATTTTAATACTGTCTCAGTTTCCTGTAATGTAAAATGGGCATCATAAAACTTTCCTATCCTCTAGCAACTCAGGAGGCTAAGACAGGAGTATTATGAACTCAAGAACAGCCTGGGCAATCCTATCTCAAAAAAAAAGTTTCTCATTCCAATATCAGAGATATATATTCTTTCATTTAAGAAGTAATTGTTGAGCATAACTGGAATTCAGGGAAAAGTGAAAAATATTGGTTAAAAGGCATCCTTTATAGGTTTGAATATCCTCTTCACCACTGATGAGCTATGAATGTGGGCACATTTCCCCAACTATAAAATTGTATCCACCTCCTAGGTTTATTGTGACAATTAAACTAGTAAGATATATGAATCTGTGCCTGCCACACATAGTAAACATTCAACAAATGTCAGGTAATACCAGTACTGCTTTTAATGATTGCTAAAGATGGAAAGAAGAAAATGTATAGCTCCTCTCCTCAGGAGGCTTACAATGTAATGACAGGTGGGAATAAAAACAGAAGAAACCGCCAGGTGCGGTGGCGTATGCCTGTAATCCCAGCAGCTCAGGAGACGGAGGCAGGAGGATTGCAAGTTTGACACCAGAGGCAGTCTGCATAACTTAGCAAGACCCTGTCTGTAAAAATAAAAAAAAAAAAAAAAAAAAAAAAAAAAAAGAATGGGCAGGGGGCACAGCTCAGTGGTCCAGCACTTGCAAGACATGCAGGTGTGAGGCCCCGGGTTCAAGCCCCAGAACCTTAAAAAAAGAAAAAGAAAAAGAAAAAGAAAAAGAAACCAATGACATAATTTCTACAATAAAAAGCTTTATAAGAATGACTTGAAGTGAATTTGTCATTTGCTCAGATCTTTTGAAGAAATTAGAGTTACTTTGTTCACTTAGAGTTAAATTTGAATCCATATGGTAAAACACGTCCTTGCATTGTGTCTTGTTCTTGTAAAATTGAACATTTTTCACACCAATAAAAATATTCAGAAAATTTTACAATAGGAGTTGAAATCAGAAAATATGATATATAAATTAGAACTTTTCTTATTACGTGGAAAAGAAATTCAAATCAAATTCACCTAAGCAAAAAGAGAATTCATTTATTGCCTCCTGTAGCTGAGAAATCAGAGTTCAGCTGGCTTACCAAGATAAAGACGTTTCTCCCTCTCTTCTTCTCTCTCTCCCTCCCTATTCTGTGTGTGCTTCATTCTCAGACATGTTCTCCTCATGGGCTGGCACCAGGAACCTCCAGACTGGTATCCTCTTCCCCATGGGCTCTGGCAAAAGTCCCTGGGTGACTCTTAATTAACCCAACTTAGATAGCAAATCCATTTCTGAACCAACAGGGAAATGATGCACACTGCCTAGATTTTGTCCACATACCTACTTTTGGAGTTGGGGGTGGTGTCTCACTTGTCAGTACGACATACAGTGAGAACAAGGGGTGGGAAGTTCCCACAGGGAAAAAAGATGCCAAAATCTACAGGCAGGAGGAGGGTTCAAGACTCAGCTAAAACTTTAATACCTGTGTAAGTATGGGAAAGTGCCAGAACCTATGTGAATTTCAGTTCCAACATCTGTAAAGGATAGGTGGTTGTTGTTAGGTTCCCTTGAGTTGGGCCCAACACATAGCAACCCTATATACAACAGAACGAAACTTTCCCCAACATTTTGACAGGCACATGATCATTTTGATGTTTAAGCCCATTGGTGCAGACACTGTGTCAATCCATCTAGTACAGGGTTTTCCTTTTTTTTCCTTGACCTGCCACTCTCTCAAACATGATGTCCTTCTCCAGGAATTGGTCTCTCCTGAGTACATGTCCAAAATACATAACACACAATCTAGCCATCCTTGCTTCCAAGGAGCACTCTGGTTGCACTTCTTCTGGGACAGATCTGTTGGTTCTTTTGATAGTCCATGGTACATTCAGTAGTCATTTCCAGGACCATAATTCAAAAGCATCAATTCTTCTCCTGTCTCTCTTATTCAATGTCTAGCTTTCACAACTATATGATGCAACTGAAAACACTATGGCATGAATCAGGCACACCTTCACCTTCAATGTGACATCTTTACTTTTCAATACTTTAAAGAAGTCTTTTGCAACAGCTTTTCCCAATACAATGCATCTTTTGATTTCTTGACTGTAGCTTCCATTGTTGTTGATTGTTGTTGTTGTTGTTGTTGTTGTTGTCATTGTTGTTGTTAGGTGCCATCCAGTCTGGTCTGACTCATAGCGACGCTATGTACAGCAAAATGAAACAATCCCCAATTCTGTGCCAGGCACACAATCTTATTTATGTTTAAGCCCATTGTTGCAGACACTGTGTCAATCTGTCTAGTGGAGGTTTTTCCTCTTTTACATTGACCTGCTACTCACCCAAACACAATGTCCTACTCCAGGGATTGGTCCCTCCTGACTACATGTCCAAAATACATAACACACAATATAGCCATCCTTGCTCCCAAGGAGCATTCTGGTTGCACTTCCCCTAGGACTGATCTGTTGGTTCTTTTGGCACTCCATGGTATATTAAATATTCATCTCTAGCACCATAATTTAAAAGCATCAATTCTTCTCCTGTCTCCCTTATTCAATGTCGAGCTTTCACAACCATATGATGTGACCGAAAATACCATGGCATGAGTCAGGTGCACCTTCATCTTCAATGTAACATCTATACTTTTCAATACTTTAAAGAGATCTTTTGCCATTGCTTTCCCCAAAGCAATGCATCTTTTGATTTCTTGACTGCTGTCTGCATGGGTATTGATTGTAGAATCAAGTAAAGCAAAATCACGGACAATTTCAATCTTTTCTCCATTCATTGTGAAGTTGTATACTGATCCAGTTGTAAGGATTTTTGTTTTGTTGATGTTGAGTCACAATCTAAACTGAAGGCTATGTTCTTTGATCTTCACCAGTAAATGTTCCAAATCTTCTTCAGCAAGGAGAATTGTGTCATGTGCATAGTGCAGGTTGTTAATGAGTCTTGATGCCATGTTCTTCTTCACAAAGCCCAGCTTCTTGGATTATTTTTTCAGCATAGAAATTGAAGAGATATGGTGAAAGGATACAGCCCTGATACACACCTTTCTCAATCCTAAACCAAGCAATGTTTCCTTTCCTTGTTCTGTTCGAATGACTGCCTTGTGATCCATGTACAGTTTCCTTGTGAATACAATTAGGTGCTCTGATATTCCCATTCTTCACAGGGTTATCCATAATTTATTATCCACAAGTCAAATGCCTTTGCATAGTCAATAAAACATAGATAGATATCTTTCTGATATTGTCTGCTTTCACCTAATATCCATCTGACATCAGCAATGACATCCCTGGTGCCCTGCCCATTTCTGTATCCAGCTTGATTTTCCCACAATTCCCTGTCTATGTACTGCTGCAGTGGCTTTTGAATGATCTTTGATAAAACTTTGCTTGCATGTGATATTAGTGATATTGTTCGATAGTTTCCACATTCAGTTGGATCCCCTTTTTTGGAAATAGGCACAAATATGGATCTCTTCCAGTCAGTTGGCCAGGTAGCTATTTTCCAAATCTTTTGGCATAAACATGTTAGCACCTCCAGTGCTGCATCTGTTTGTTGAAACATCTCTATTGGTATTCCATCAACTCCTGGAGCCTTGTGTGTCACCAGTTCCTTCATGGCAGTTTCTACTTTGTCCTTTAATACCATCGGTTCCTCATCATATGCAACCTCTTGAAATTGTTGGTCATCTACCAGTTCTTTTTTGTATAATGACTCTGCGTATTCCTTCCATCTTCTTTTGATGTTTGCTGCATCATTTAATATCTTCCCTGTAGAATCATTAACTATTGCCACTCAAGGCTTGAATTTGTTCTTCAATTCCTTAAGCTTGAGAAAAACAGAGTGTGTTCTTCCCTTTTGGTTTTCTATCTCCAGCTCTTTGCACATGTCATTAAAATATTTGATTTTATCTTCTCAAGCTCCCTTTTGAAATCTTCTGTTTAGTTCCTTAATTTCATCATGTCTTCCTTTTATTTTAGCTGTTCAACATTCAAGACCAAGTTTCAGAGTCTCTTTTGATATGTAACTTGGTCTTTCTTTTTTCCTTTCTTTTTAATAATCTTTTGCTTTCCTCCTGAATGGTATCTTTGATGTCATGCCACAACTCATCTAGTCTTCTATCATTTGTGTCTAATGCATTAAACCTGTTTTGAGATGGTCTCTGAACTCAGGTGGGATATACTCAAGGTCATACCTTGGCTCTCGTACACTTGTTCTAATTTTCTTCAGTTTCAGTTGGAATTGGCATATGAGAACTTGATGGTCCCATCCACGATCAGTGCCTGGTCTTTTTCTGATTGTAGAACCAAGTAAAGCAAAATCTGGGACAACTTCAATGTTTTCTCCATTTATCATGAAGTTGCTTACTGACCCAGTTGTAAGTATTTTTGTTTTCTTGATGCTGAGGTGCAATCCATAATGAATGCTGTGTTCTTTACTCATCATGCCTTAAATCCTCTTCAGTTTCAGCAAGTAAAATTGTGTCATGTGCATAACCTAGGTTGTTAATGAGACTTTTTCATATCCTGATGCCATATTCTCCTTCATAAAGTCCAGCTTCTTGGAAGATTTGCTCAACATAAAGATTGAAGAGGTACGATGAAAGAATACAGCCCTGACACACACATTTCTTGACTCTAAACCAGGCAAAGGATTGGTATGGACCTAAATTACCTTTATTGTCATTCTACCTTTGGGTTCTTTATTTCTGGAGCTCTACATTTCTAGGAAAATAACTAGTACTGGCATGTTGAAAGACATTAGATTCTTATAAATAAATGACAACTACCCCAGGCTTGATGAGGTGGGCACTATACAGACAAAATCTCTGGAACTCGGGTGGGATGATACTGGTAGAATTGGTATCACAGTCAGAAGAAGGCAATGTAATATCCTGAGTTGAACCACAGCACTAAGTCTTCTTGGGCTACAAGTATGTTGGAGGAGGATAGGGGTGGTGAGATGAATAACTGGTTGAACTACACTGTCATGGTGCTGTCATAATCACATCTTTACCACATGACTTGAGTATCTTTCCTGGTAGATGCTGAAGGGTTCTAAAGAAAACTTGGATGCAATGGAGAAAGGTAAGACTTAGAGATCTGAGAAATGTTAAGGATAAAATGAATAAGACAGGGCATATTCATCGAATAAATATGCATTATTAAACTACTTAAACTAGAGAAATGAAACTTTTCATTAACAAATTACATGAATAAGGGATAGAAAAGGAAATTGTTTCCAGTGACATTCTTAAAAGGTGAACTTTTTCCTATGTAGTCTTAGTAGAAACTTTTAAGTTACAGTTGGCATTTCTATCTTTCCAATTTACCAATACCAGAACCAAACATTCCTCATCAAGGGTGATTCTGAGTCACTTCTAACAGATCTTCTCTTCCTACAGCTACCAACAGCTCTAAAGCTTTCAACAGGCATCTTTATAACTCAAAGCCTTAATAAGTCTTTGGAGACTGCCATTCCAAATTAAATCTAAATGTCTTTCTATATTCCTTTTTCATGTTTGAGCTTATATATCCCTTCCAGGAAGCCCTGCTCCAGGAAGCTCCCACTCACCCCATCTCAAGAACCTTTCCCAAGGGCCCCCAAATCCTATGTCCTTCCTCAGAATTGTCATGCAGTGAGGCAGACACCATTACTCTTGTTTCACCAGGAAGTTGACTGTTATGGGCCATAATCATGTTCATTATTATTTTCTAAATGCTTACAATGACACCTGTTACACAGTGAGCACTTGACATTCATTGGTTGAATAGCCAGATGAACAACTTAATAACATAATAAAGAGGTAGGAACTTAACTACATAATGAAGAGGTAGGAACTGAATGAATACTTTGTTGACCAATTGTCATTCCATAATTTGCAAATACATGTTAAACATCTACTGTGTGCCAGGAATGATGATAATGCTGAATTGGTTACATAAATAAAAATGATGATTGCCTCTTTTTTTGCCCTCTTTTCAAAATGAAATGGCATTATGAGATACATGCTTTCATAATTCACAAGGCTTGTCTCTTTTTTTTCTAACCAGGTGTAGACTATAAGCAGTTTCAATCTTCTGAGGATGGTCATCTTTGGAATGCTAAAGGCAAAAGCCTTGGGAAAACCACAGATGAAAATAAAGCATGTAACCCCATGCAGGAAATGCCACCCATAAAGAAGAAAAGAGCCACAAACCAAGTGAGTGCTTTTTCTCTTTCAGTCCTATACATTATATCACCATTAAAGCCTTTTGTTTGCTTGTTTATTTGTTTAAGACTCTGTATTGCCAGCTTCTGTCATTAACAGAGTTCTTATGTGTTATAGCAACATAAGGATCACCTAAGTACCAATCAAAATCTTGTAGAATTGGAGACAATAGGTGCAAAATGATAGCACCTAAAATAAAGAGTCTGGAAGATTGACATGGGGAAGTGAATTCAACAAATGAGTGTTTCTTCACCCATAGAAGAGTATAGATGTAAAGGGAAGAACAATAAAGCATTAGCTCACTAGATACTAAGGAGGAGATTTAGGACTTCAAGGATATATTAAATCAGTCAATACATGAGCATATTTGGGGACTACAAAAAAAAGTGTGGCTGAAGGGGGAACAAATGGGAATATAGAACAGAAGGGAGAAAAACACTGAAGAATAGTCCAAGAAGTGATAGAAAGACAGGAGAGAGGACACATCTTGAAAATGATGTACTTTAGCAAAGTCAATGAATCAGACAATACTGTCTGATGGAACATCCTGTCAATACCTAAAATATATTCTATAGTTCTCCGGATTATGACTTCTGACCCAAGGTTTATAGAACCCAGAGAAGATCCAAGAGCCATACAAGGGACACAGGAGAAGCCAAGAAGTATAAGCTCACAAAATAAATACCATCTCCCACCTGCACTACTTTAAGTACATAGACATTGCAGTGAATACTGAAATACAAGTTCTTCCAAAAGTGCAGTGAATTAATTCTACTATGGACACGTGGTTATTTTATTCCTGTATATATGTATGCATGTACACATATATGGTTTTATTTATTCATTCATTTTAAATGGGATCCTTTTAACTCTGAGGGATGGGAAGTTTAGATCTAGATAATATAGAGTCATTGATGATTCCTAAGATAGGCAAAGGCATGATGACTGCAGGGTTTTTAGAAGATTCATCTGTCAATTGTGGACCAGATGAATTGAAATAGGGAGAGAACAGAGGCACCAAAGAGTCTGACAAGCCAGTCCTCAAAGTCTGGAACAACTCTTGGCAAGTGTCTCATTCGCCTACATGTACTGTCTTTTCCTGACATTCCCTGCCTACCAGTGAAAAATCACAATGTTCCCACATCCTAGTGTCATTTAAAATACCAAACCTGGTTTAGGTTTTCTTGTTTTGTTTTGTTTTGTTTATGCCTTCTCTTTTTCTAAAGATACAGTCAGTTCCAGCATCAAAACAACGGGATCTGTAGCTCAATACAGGCTCCACAGCCCGGGCTTTGCCCTTGCTAATGCATATGACAGTCTTAACTTTCTAGAATTCTGCTGGAGAGCAGCTGAGGAAGGGCTTTGACTACAGTGTTTGTGGCCCCCTAGTGGGGCTACTGTAGTTCAAAGTAAAACAAAATTGACTGAAAACAAATGCCTATCAAATCATAACCCACAAAAGGTGAATGTAAAAGTGTTCTGAGATGTAATGAAATGTTTTCTGTAGAAATCCCACCACGGAAGAAACACAAACAACAACAGCAACAAGAACCAAAGCTCAGACATGGAGCCTGAATCTAAAAATTGAACAGGGAGAAAGTAGGAGACAAAGTGAAGATTAAAAGAGCAACATTGGCCTGGCACGTGGCATGCACCTGCAATCCCAGTGACTTTGGAGCATGAGGCAGGAGGATCACAAGTTCAAGATCATAGGCAGCCTGTGAAATTTGGCGTGACTATGTCTCAAAAAAAGAAATAAAAAAAGGGGCTGGAGGTGCAGTTCAGTGGTAAAGCGCTTGCAGAGTATGCACGCAGCCCTGGGTTCAACACCCCCTTACTAAAAGAAAAGGATATAACACCCAAGTGTCTATATAATTTAAATGATCTAAATAAAGCCAACAAAGTTGCCATCACAATGAGAGACGGAGGGACATTCCCCACAATGTTGGCAGCACAACCTGTAATGCTGATGACCAAAGCAACAGCTTTGCCTGGATCCTCGCTGTGCTGTTTTCCCACCAAAGGCACTGCCTGCCCAATTTGAGAATATGGGAGGGGAGGGGTCTAGGGGAGGAAGAGTAATTGCTTCGTTAACCCAAGATTTACCATTCTTAAGATGTTACCAGCCTCTGGAGTCGTACTATCTTTTCAACCACAATGGTAAAAATCTAAGGAGATCTAGGCAGTTTGAACTGCTGTGTTCTATGAGCTAATTAATCCCTTCCTTAACAACCCCATTGGGTCAAAATGTAAAGGACACTGCTAGTTGGTGACTCACTGATAGTTACCAAATTTGCTGTATAATTCAGAGGGAATAAACTTGGGAGAAAAAAAAAAAACAAGACTACAAATTGGCAGGTCCTGCCTAGAATTCACACCTCTGCCCCACACGACCCCCCACTCTGACCACAGCACAGTCTTCAGTTCAGGACCCTGCTTTGTCCAGAGAGAGATGGAAATCTCTCCTGCCCCAATGTCCCATTCTTTCTTGTTAATTCACACCAGTAAATAATTCTCACAGTCTGGAAAGACTCTCTATCTCTAACCTAAATCTAGGGAGGTTTTGTTCAGTCTATTTCTTCTGTTCTGTCCGCAGGGAAAATGTGTATAAGCCAGCCATTGTCTTTTGTGTAAGAACCTCAGCATCAAAGAGAAATTAAATTTGCTCCTGGTCTTAGAGAAACATCAAATTTTACAGTTAGAAATAGTATTAGAAATCATCACAAGCAACTGCCCTCCTATTTCCACTCTAGCATCCCCAACACCCACAATTTGAAATATGAAGGAACTGAAGCTCACAGAGGTTAGGTGATGTGCCCAAGGACACACAGTAAGCTAAGCATGTTTTACTATCACACCACATATTTTTCTCCCTTGACTCCTTTAACATGTCCTTGTGTGTTTCAACTACAAATAAACTCTGGGGATCTCTTATAAGGAACCGCCTCTACCCAGGTGATCACAAACCCTACTGTACAAAGAGACTCCTGTATTGGACCCTAATGAAGTTAAAGTAACACATTGGTTGGGTTGTTAGGTACCATCGAGTTGGTATCCAATTCATAGTGACCCTACATAGAATAGGCGAAACACTTTGTCAGTGCTTCTCTGCTATTCATAGGGTTTTCAATGGCGGACTGATTTTTGGAAGTGGTTTGCCACTTCCCAAGCCTAAGTATCTGGTGTTCCCAGATGGTCTCTCATCCAAGGACTAACCAAGCCTGACCCTGCTTAGCTTCCAAGATCTGATGGGATCAGATGCCACAGGGCTACGTCTGCAGGCTAACCATACGGCTGCAGGTAACATATTAGGAGTGTGTATAACTGTGGCCAATAGTTCTCATATGCCCAGTCCAAAGGTGACAACTCTGAAGGTTGGTGCTTAGCACCTTTCCCCAATAGTTCAATCAAGAAGCTATAAAAACTGTAAATCTAAATGGCTAAGTAGATAGTCCCTGAGTCCCAGGAAATAAGCAGAACAGACACACCATGAACTCAGCTTTGCCTCTAAAGTCTACATAGGTTGTTAAAAACATAGGAAATACTGAAAATGTTTTTAAAAGTAAAACATTTTTTCTAAAGTATCCAGTGCTTTATTTGTAATTTTCTACATTAAATCTTCAAGTCTTCATTATGTAAAAGCTAATCTGAGTATGGGGTTGGGATTTAGCTCAGTTGGTAGAGCGCTGCGCTGCAGTCTCTGAAGTCCTGGATTCAATTCCCAGCACCACAAAAATGGGAGAAGGACCTCGCAATCCACTCCCAAGGCAATCCCAGAAACAGTCAGCCATTGAAAACCCTATGAGGGTCGCTATGAGTCAGATACCAACTAGATGGCACCTAACTAACCTAACAATCTGAGTATGGACTGGTGTTTACCTCCATACTTTCTGAGTACCCTGGTTTGATCCCCAGCACTGCAAAAATGGAGGAAGGATGTGGCAGTCCCCTCCTGAAAAGCAACCCCAAATTAATCAGTCATTGAAAATCCAGTGAGGATCCCTGTGGATTGGAGCCAACTCAATAGCACCTAATAACAACAATCTGAAGATAACAACAATTGGGAAACAATCAGCCATTGAAAATCTTAGGAGGGTCACAATGAGTCAGATTTGACTCGAGGGCACATAACAATAACAATCTGAATATTGGTATCTTTTAGTCTAGTGGTCTCCTTTTTGGTGCCAAGGACCCAGTATTGTGGGAGACAATTTTTCCATCAATGGGTGTTGGGGTGAGGAGATATGATTTGGGGATAAGTCAAGCAATGGGGAGCAGCCATAAAGACAGATGAAGTTTCATAAAGCTTTGATAACTCAACTGCCACTCACCTCCTGCTGTGCAGCCCTGTTCCTAACAAGCCATAGATCAGTTGCTGTCTATGACCCGGGGGGTTGTGGACCCCTATTTTAGCCTATAAAATACTGAAGAACAGAAGTCTTGGGTTCCATAGGCAAATATGCATTTATGAATACTACATTTTATTGGTCTGAATTGGACAATGTTAAGTATAAAAGAAACATTTTTCTCCAGTATCAACATGCTCTGATGGTGTTTATCACTGAACTGATTTTGTTTTTTAAACCACTCATCTACACACTATTCCCAGTCCAGTCTCTCTTTCACCATTACCACTCTTTCTGCCATATTTCATGCAGCCCAGTGCCTTCTGTTGGTTTTGCAAAGGTTGTTTTTATTTGCCCTGCATAATTGCACTGCTCCTCACTGTCCATGTTTCCAACCTCTTCTCCAAATTAATAGGGTCACTGTAGATTCAGATCTCACTCCCCAAGGATCTAGAAACATGATGACTCTGTCCTGCCAAGCTATGGAAAATCTCTCATTAGTTGGCATGTTTTAGTCAGGCTCTTTTAGTTACATGGAACATAAATTCTCTTATGCTGGATCAAAAAAGTAAAAGGAGCTTATTCAGAGCATGTGAGAGAAGCTCACACTTCCTAAGGGTAGCAAGGAAAATAGAACATTATTTCCAATATATTAGGCTTCATTTTTACTTATCTTTCTGTCCTTAATGCCTCAATTTTCTACATATAACAGATTATCTGAGAGTTGTTTCTTTAATACTACAAACCTCTAGAGAGCAGAGATGAAATCTGTTACTTTAGATGGGCTCTAGAGGTAAACATGTACCTCATGAGGAAAAGGAGTTGGGAAGCAAAATACGAGGCACAAAGGTGCCTCTGATTGTGTCTGCAAATTCTTTTTTCTCTCTAGTCTTTCATTTCTGATTTTTCATCCCATGATAATGTATATTCTTAAATCCAATCCACACCCTTCTACAGTTTTAGAGGGCTACCAAATCAGATGCTAATTAGAATCAAATTCCAATCAGACTCATGGTCTAGAGCCCTTGACCCAATTCTCAACCCCAAATCCAGTCCAAATATGATTCTAATCCACATATAATTTTGTAGCCCTCCAAAACTGTTGAAAAAGTATGGATTAGATTCAAGAATATACAATATCTCTCCACATCCTTTGCCATCTCAGCACCATTATCTTTCCATCATTGCTCTCATTTTTCTCTCTCCTGGCAGGTTTCCTTTGCTGTGGATATCCCAATATTTGCTTCCTTTCCCCTGAGTCTGTGTGAACTTAAAGTTCCAGGGTTCACAATCAACCTTCAATACCAGTCTCTCTTTTCATTCCAGCCTCAGGAGAGGTTCTGATTCATCATTGGCCACCCAAGGAGTCACTTGGCCTTGGCTGAAAGTCCATGTGTGGTTTAGGGAGCCACAATGAGGAGTGTTTGGGGTCCTAAGCTGTGAGCACAGCAGGCTTTCTAGAAAGAACAAAGCAGTGCTCTCAAACTTACCCAGTGCACCCTCTCCCCAAGCATTTGCATTCTAAAAGTGTGTGTACCTGCCTAACAGTCTGAGTTGCCACATTAAAGCCATAATCACTTTTACCTCAATCAGCATGGCACCATCCAAAGTTACACCCATCTATTCTGTCCTGAGGTAATGCCATGGAGAATTTTCCCTCTTAGTGAAGTCTCTTGCTCCTTGAACTCCAGATCACAATTTTACAACTTATGTGTTAGGTGGTAAATTAAATCATCACTTACAAATATATGTTTACAGAGGAAAACCAAGACAATTGCAAAAGAAGAAAGATAGAGAGCTGAGTACAGAGGCACATGCCTGTAATTCCAGAGACTCAAGGTGCTAAGGCAGGAGGATGGTGAGTTCATTGTCAGAGGCAGCCTGCACAACTTAATAAGACTCTGTCTCAAAATAAAAAGACTAGGGATGTGACTTACTCATGGAGCACTTGCCTAGCATGCAAGAGACCTCGAACTGAACCCTCTAGTAAAGAAAAGGAGGAGGAGGAGGACCAATAGGAGGAGGGAAGGAGCAAGAGGAGGAGTAGGGGAAGGAACAGAAGGGGGAGAAGGAGAAGGAAGAGGAGGAGAAAGAGAAATAGGAGGAGAAGAAAAGGGATGAGGAAGAGGAGAAAGCTTTCAAGGTGGCGTTAGTTTGAAGCGGCAGTACTAGAAATTGTCTTCAGCATCCCACCCCAGACACAGCCACATTCCTTGTAGCCCTGGGCCCCCCATCCAGGAACTGGAGCAAAATGACTACATTATGGTTCATTACTGTGCAGGTTTATTGTTGTTGTTAGGTGCCGTCGATTCGATATCCAACTCATAGAGACCCTCATAGGGTTTTCAATGGCTGACTGTTTCGGGATTGCCTTGGGAATGTATTGCCAGGCCCTTCTCCCATTTTTGTGGTGCTGGGAATTGAACTTGGGTCCTCAGAGACTGCAGCGCAGCGCTCTACCAACTGAGCTAAATCCCAGCCCAACAAAACTCAATTATATCAGTTTTTTGATACTTCCTTGGTAGCCTAGCAAACTGCTTTAATTTTGACATAACAGAAACACTGCCCATCAGAAATTTTCCCTCCTACATTGTCCATCAATGAGAGAGACCACTGAGGATTCCCACCTCTCTAACACTGTAGCAGACCATTTTTATAGAGGTAATACAGTCTCAAAATTTGATTCAAACTTGGAAATTGCTTGAGACATGAACTTCTTAGTGTGAGTTGAAGGCCTTTGTATTGGCTCTTGGATCATGCCTTGGCTCTTGGGTCAGATTCCCTAAAGCAGAAACTGAAATGGAGAATTATCACTCAAGGCATTTATTGAGGGTGTGCTCTCAGGGCATGGGCAGAGGACTTGTGGGGGAGGTGGGTGTATCAACCCCGGGAAGAAATGCCTTTTGTTTGTCTGAGGCAATTCTCCTAGGATGCCCATAGCATCTACTCATTTTCTTAGTTCAGGCTCTCAAGACAAAATTGAATAGTTTCTGACCAGGGCCATAATTGCATTGCATTTAGCCCTTGCCCCTTCAAGAAGCTTTAGCTGGGGCAAGTTTTTAGATGATATGGGCAGATCAAGCAATGAAATGTGCAAATATACAATAATTTAATGAATATTTAGTTTATTTTTTGTATAATACTATGGAAGAAGCAAAGAAAAATAGCACAGAATTTCTGTCTTTGAAGAGGTTTTAATAAAACTGAGGGGCAAGATAACCCCACCTAAAAATAGTATAAAATAATAATTCAAAGAATCAGATGACTGTATCAGAAAATAAAAATCATAGGTAATCAGAATCATAGTTTGACCTTAGAGAACTAAAATATATAAGAGTTGGCAAATTTTTCTGAATAGGGCCAGATAGCAAATATTGTAGCCTTTGTGGACCACATAGTCTCTGTTGCAACTTCTCAACTTTACTATTGTAGTACAAAACTGATAATCATGGCAGTGTTCCAATGAAACTTCCTTTACAGAAACAGGTAGTAGGCCAGATTTTACCCATGGACAAGTTCATTGTTATGGACTGTTTATGCCCCGTAAAATACACCTGTTAGAGGCCTAAACCTGCCCCTCCACACACATTTCATGTAGTTTTATTTGGAGCTGGATCTCTAAGAAAGTAATTAAAGTTAAACTAGGTCATAAAGGACAGACTCTTAGTCCTCACAATTCTTAAGACACAAGCTTACTCATGTTTTTCTCTGTCTTTCTCTCTGAAGGTGTACACCAAGAAATGCCATGTAAAGACACAGCAAGAAGGTGACTATCTACAAGTCAGGAAAGAGCTCCCACCAGGAGTAAATAGGACAGAGTCTCAATCTTAGACTTCCTACCTCCATAACTGTGAGGGGAAAAATAAGTTGCTATTGTTTATGCCACTCAATTGGTGGTGTTTTGTTTTGGCAGATCAGGCAATCTATCACGTTTACTAACTCCTAGCTAAGTGAGGCACAGAGCACCTAGGCAGGGACCAAGTATGAAACAAGGTAATACTCTCATGGAGGCCCCAGTGACCCCTTCATTGCTGAAGCCAATGTTTGTGGCCCAGCAGCAGCATTTGAAAGAATTGATTTCAATTGCCCTTGGTTATCTTTCTTCATTAGGTTTCTAACCCATCAATTTCTTCCTTTTCCTCTTCCCTGGTGGTAGCTTCTTTTCAGTCTCTTTGGTTGGTTCCCTTATCTTTCCTCCAACCTCTTAATGCTAGAGAGAGAATCAGGGTTCATTTATTATCTTCTTCCCTTCTTGGTCTATCTGCACCCATATCCTTGGTGATCTAAGTCAGTCTTTTAACTGTAAGTGCTATCAATAAGCTGATGGCTCCCAAATTTGTACCTCCAGGCCAGATCTCCTAACTATGCTCCAAATTTGTATATCCAACCACTTGCTTGGCAGTTCCATCTGAATCTGTACAAGCCATCTCAAACATAAATGTCTGAAACTGAACTTGTTATCTCCCCTAAGCCATGTCCAAATACAATTTCCTCCAACTTTGTTTTTCATTCTTTCACTTACTCTTCAAAAGTCCAATAAACATTAATAAAACAATGTATGACTCCATAAAGAAATATAAATATATTCTTCCCAAATAGAAGTTAAAGGTCAAATAAGCCAGATTTTTTTCTGATCACAATACAATAAAATTAAAAGTTAAGTCCAATCTCTTATAAATCTTTAAACCAGATATAAATAATTCTTAGGCAAAAGAGAAAAATCAAGATTAAGTTACAATTTATTCAGAAATTAATGAAATAGAAGCCCTGCAAATCCCAAACTGTAGGATGTGAATAAAGAGGAAAATGTGTAGATTTAAATGAATTTGTTAAAAAAAAA
Organism: Pedetes capensis; assembly: GCA_007922755.1. NCBI lineage: Eukaryota > Metazoa > Chordata > Mammalia > Rodentia > Pedetidae > Pedetes > Pedetes capensis. The sequence goes on from VMDO01006616.1 coordinate 89,613, forward strand.
TAGAAGTTAAAAACAAAGTTAAACAAATAACCAGCCAGGAAGTTTGAAAGAAAACGCAAGATCGAAATGGCTGATTAGAAGCAGTCTTCTTGTAACTCTGCAAATGAAAAATGCCAGAGTAATAAAAGAGAAACTGAAACCCCAGGGGAAAAAAAGACACGATAAAGGTGCTAAAATGACTGAATTCACACAGCAAAAGAGACCTTGGAACAGAAAGAACGAAATGGCAAACTTCCACTCACCAACTCTAACCCCAGCAAAGGAAAGGTAGGATCCAACCCACCCGACAAGGTAAGCATTTCACCCAAGTGAAAAAAACTCACAGCTCTTACAAGCTCTAAGCCCAGCTTGGAGATCTGAGTTGGCAACAACTTCATTCCCCATAGTGAAAGGTCAGTGTTAGAGAAAAAATCCACTTTAACAAGAGCAGACCCCCTGAAACTGGCCTACGGGGGAGCGAGGAGAGGGGACTGAGCACACACCAGAGAGCCAAAGGACACAAATCTGCAATCTCCACAAAACATTCACAGAGGGGAGGTAATGCCTGAAGTGGGTAGTGCTGAAAAAACAGGGATGTGTGCCCATGGTTTATAAATTCAACTTTGACAGTGGCTGCAGACTCAGCAACAGTGCTACCTGAAGAGCAAAATTTCTGAGAAATTAAAGAAGTGCACCTGCACTTTATAAACTGAACTTGACTGGATGATATCCAGCTGGAAGGTGGTACTTCCCCTGCAAGTCCTGGTTGGCAGATACCTAGATGGGACTGCTTGGCCACTCAGATCTGGGTTGTTGTTGTTAGGTGCCGTTGAGTCGAGTCCGACTCATAGCGACCCTCATAGGGTTTTCAATGGCTGATTATTTCGGGATTGCCTTGGGAGTGGGTTGCCAGGTCCTTCTCCCATTTTTGCGGTGCTGGGAACCGAACTCAGGACCTCAGAGACTGCAGCGCAGTGTTCTACCAACTGAGCTAAGGCAATCCTGAAACAGTCAGCCATTGAAAACCCTATCAGAGTCTCTATGAGTCAGATACTGACTCAATGGCACCTAACAACATGACAGATCTGGGTAGGCTATTGTTTTCTTTTTCTTTCTTTCTTTAAATTTTCTTTTTCTTTTTTCCTTTTTATTTTTCAATTTTTTAATCTTTTTGTCTTTTTGGGTTCTCCTAATTCTTTGTTTATAATACTTTCAATGTTAATTGAACTCAAATTTATTTGTTTAAAATGAGAGAACTTTTATGCTTTTGTTTGCTATACCTGTTGAAAGGTTTATATAACCTTATTTTTTTCTGCAGTAATCAAGCGGATCTATATTGTTGCCTGATCTTTTCTTACCCATTCTCCAAAACTCTCCTTTCTGCCTTTTCCCTTTCTCCTACCCAGTCCTGCTCTTTCTCTTCCTCCTCTTCCTATCTTCTCCCCTGATTTTCATACTTTGGCTATTTATATCTTTACCAAAATTAATGTCTAACTCCAAAAGTTACTCTACACTATCCCTACCATTTTCTTTCCTAAGGTAATTTCTTAGGTATGATATGGATTCAAATTAGTTTAATTGTAATTATAAATCTGGTATTGGTTGGAGTTGTTATTAAACCAACAGATTGCTTTGTCCTCTCTGGGTGATACTGGGAACAAGACCTCAAGAGAAGACTATACATCAAAAAGACCCTGCAAATAAAACAGGAAGAGACACCCATTCTAACAGATGTGGAAAACCCAATACAAAAATACAAGAAATATGAAAAAGTAAGATGACAAGAATCCTCCAAATAACCATAACTGCTGAATAACTGAAAGCAAAGATTCTGAAATGCTTGAAATGTCAGACAACTAATTAAAAATTCTCTTTATAAAAATGGTGAGTGATCTCAAAGAAAACAAAAATAAGATAAAATGAATGACTAGGTAAATTTGAGTACTTGACAAAAAAGTAGCTAGCCGAGAAGAAAAGGTCAGAGAAGAAAATGAGATCTTAAGAAAATCAACCAAAAAGATTGCAAATGAAAAACACAATACACCAAATAAAAATCATAGTTAAAAGTAACACCAGCAGACTATATCAAGCAGAAGAAAGAATATCAGGGATGGAAGATAAAATAGAAAAAAATACTATACTCAGACACCAATACAGAAAAAAAAAATATGACCACAACTTCCAAGAACTACAGGACAAGATGAAGAGACATGAATCTAAGAACCCAGGCTGTGGAATGAGTCAAGACTAAAACTAAAGCTATAGAAAGCCTATTCAATTACATAATAGCAGAAAACTCCCAAAGTCTAGGGGGAGAACTAGACACCCAAACAATAGAGGCATCCAGACCCCCAAATACACCTGACCAGAAAAGAACCTCTCTATGTCACATTATATTTGGTATGCTAAGACTAAAAAGCTAAGAAACAATTTTAAAGGCCCCCTAACAGAAAAATGCCAGCTCACTTACAAAGGAAAGCCCATCAGAATAACATCAAACCTCTCATGAGTAACCCCAAAATCCAAGAAGTCGTAAAATGATATATTTCAAGCACTGAAAGCAAATAAGTGCCAACCAAGACAACTATATCCAGCAAAGTTGTCCTTTGCAAAGTTGTCCTTTGAAATACACAGAGAAATAAAGATCTTCCAAGATAAATACAAACATAAAAAATTCACAACCACCAAACCAGCATTGCAAAAGATATTTAAATGAATCCTTTGCACAGAGGAAGAATAAACACAGGCACAAATATAAGAATACAGGGTTAATAAATCCTATGAAAGGAACAAGGGCTGGGATTTAGCTCAGTTGGTAGGGCGCTGTGCTGCAGTCTCCAAGGTCCCAAGTTCAATTCCCAGCAACGCAAAAAATGGGAGAAGGACCTGGCAATCCACTCCCAAGGCAATCCCGAAACAGTCAGCCATTGAAAACCCCATGAGGGTCACTATGAGTTGGATACCAACTCGATGGCAACTAACAACAACAACATGAAAGGAACACATGAACAAATGAAAGTTAAGAAGGAAGCAAGAATATCTAACTTAGCAAATCAGCAAACCACTAATATGAACAAAGGAGAAAGTAAAAAACAATCAACACTCAAATCAACTGGAAAAACAACCAACAAAATTACACAAAATACCACATTCCTCTCAATAGTAACCTTAAATATGAATGGTCTTAATATTCCACTTAAAAGAGATAAATTAGTCAATTGGCTTAAGAAAGAAGACTCGACTATCTGCAATCTTCAAGAGATACACCTCATTCAAAAAGACATACACAGACTAAAAATAAAAGGATGAAAAGCTACTTACCAAGCATGGGGAAGCCAAAAAAGCAGGGGTTGCTATGCTGACATGTGATAAAATTGACTTCAGCCCAAAATTAATCAGAAGAGATGAAGAAGGTCACTTATATTAAAGAAGGGAACAATGAATCAAGAAGACATAATGATTATAAATATTTATGTACAATACACTGGCACACCTAATTTCATAAAACAAACTGGCCATAAAGGATCAGATAGGGTCAGACACAATAAGAATGAGTGACTTCAATGTCCTATTCTCACCAACAGATAATCCAAACAAAAAGTCAACAAAGAAATGCTAGAGTTAAACACTACCATAGACCAACTGGACTTAGCAGATATCTACAGAATATTTCATCCAACAGATATAGAATACACATTCTTCTCAACATCAAATGGAACTTTTTCTAAAATAGACTACATTTTAGCTCATAAAACTAGCCTTAATAAATACAAAAATATTAAAATCGTTCTTTGTATCTTACCATATTACAACACAATAAAACTAGAAATCAATAGCAAGGGAAACTACAAAAATGTTAAAATTACACAGAAATTGAATAAGATACTTTTGAATGATCAATAGGGACATGAAGAAATCTGACAGGAAATTCAAAAATTCCTAGAATAAGAAGAAAATGAAAATGCAGCCTATCAGAACCTTTGGGATACAGCAAAGGCAGTTCTATGAGGGAAATTCATAGCTATGAATAGCATCAAAAAATCAGAGAAAGTTCAAATAAACACCTTAATAGCACACCTTAATGTATTAGAAAAACAACAAACCAATCCCCAAACTAATAAACAAAAAGAAACAGTAAAGATGAAGGCAGAAATCAATGGAATAGAAATTAAAAGAACAGCCAGGTGCAGTGGCATGCACCTGTAATCCCAGCAGCTCAGGAGGTAAAAGCAGGAGGATTGCACGTTTAGACCAGAGGCAGTCTGCATAACTTAGTGAGACCCTGTCTCAAAAAAAGTTAAAAAAATAAAATGGGCTAGGGGTGCAGCTCAGTGGTCCAGCACTTGCAAATCATGTAAGCTCGAGGCCCTAGGTTCAACCCCCAGTACTGCAAAAAAAAAAAAAAAAAGTTAAGAGAACAATGCAAAGAGTCGATGAAATTAAGAGTTGGTTCTTTGAAAAGATAAACAAGATCAACAAATCCTTAAACAAACTAACCAAAAGAAAGAGAAGATCCAAAGTAACAAAATTAAAGATGACAAGGGGGTCATTACAACAGACATCAATGAAATACAGAGAATTATTAGGGATTACTTTGAGAAATTGTATCCTCAAAAAAAAGGAAAATACAGAAGAAATGAATAAATACTTAACACATATCGCCTACCAAAATTAAATCTATAGGATATAAATAATTTAACAGACATATAACAAGTAACAAAATTGAGGCAGTAATAAAGAATTTCCCAATGAAGAAAAACCCAGGTCTAGATGAGTTCACAGCCAAAGTCTATCAAACTTTTATTTTTATTTGTTTACATTTATTTTACATATATATGTATATATACATATATATATGTGTATATATACATATGTACATATATGTTTATATATATGTGTGTATATATATATTTATACACACACACATATATATGTATATGTATATTTTATATTTGGCTGGGATTTAGCTCAGTGGGTAGAGCGCTGCGCTGCAGTCTCTGAGGTCCCGAGTTCAATTTCCAGCACCGCAAAAATGGGAGAAGGGCCTGGCAATCCACTCCCAAGGCAATCCCGAAACAGTCAGCCATTGAAAACCCTATGAGGGTCGCTATGAGTCGGATACCGACTCGATGGCACCTAACAACAACAACAATATTTTATATTTACTTGTTTTTCCACTATTGGGGGTGCTGAACTCAAAGCTTTACATATACTTTGCAAGTGCTCTACCACTGAACAGCTCCTTTTTTATTTTTTATCTTGAGACAGTGTCTCACTAAATTACACAGGCTGCCTCTGGCTTTGAACTTGTGATCCTCCTGCCTCTGCTTCCCAAATCCCTAGGATTACAGGCTACATCACTGCACCTGGCTTCCTTCAATCTTTTAAAGAAGAATTAATACTTATTCTCCTCAAACTATTCCATAAAATAGAAAGGGAAAGAATACTCCCAAATTTATTCTATGAAGTCATGTCACCCTGATACCAAACCTGATAAGAACACAACAAAAAAAGAAAACTGCAGGCCAATTTCTCTGATAAATATAGACACAAAACCCCTCAATAAAATACATGCAAACCAAATACAGCAACACATAAAAGAAGATAATACAACACAATCTAGTATGTTTCATTCCGCAGATGCGAGGCTAGTTCAACATATGCAAATCAATAAATGTAATACAACATATCAGTATACTCAGAAATAACATGATCATCTCAATAGGTACAGAAAAAACTTTTGAAAAAGTTCAACATCCCATCATGATGAATGTCCTGAAGAAACTGGGAATAGAAAGAACATACCTCCATGTCATAAAGACTATATAAGGCAAACCTACAGCCAATATTATAACAAATGGGAAAAAGTTGGAAATATTTCCTATAAAGTCAGGAACAAGATAAGGGTGTCCACTCTCTCCACTCTTGTTCAGTATAGTCATTGAAGTTATAACCAAGGCAATAAAGCAAGAGAAAGCAACAAAAGGGATACAAATAAAGAATAAAGAAGTCAAATTATCCCCATCTGCAGGAGACATGATGCTACACTTAAACGACTCTAAAGACTCCACCAGAAAAACTCTTAGATCTGACAAGTGCCTTTAGCAAACTAGCAGGATATAAAATCATTATTCAAAAATGAGTAGCATTCCTATATGTTAATAATGAACATGAGAAAGAAATCAAAACAATCCCATTCACAATAGCCTCAGAAAAATAAAATATCTAGGAATAAAGCTAACCAAGGAACATAAAGACTTCTACAATGAAAATTTCAAAACACTAAGAAAGAAATTGAAGAAGACACTAGAAGATAGAAAGAGCTCCCTTTCTCATGGATCAGAAGAATTAAAATTGTGAAAATCACTATAAAATGAAAAGTGATTTACAGATTCAATGCAGTCCCCATCAAAATTCCAATGATATACTTGACATAAGTAGAAACAAAATCCTAAAATTCATATGGAAGTATAAAAGACTCCAAATAGTCAAAGCAATCCTAAACAGAAAAAGCAATGCAGAAGGCAACATAATACCTGACATCAAATTATATAGAGGTCCATAGTAAAAAAAAAAACAGCTTGGTTCTGGCACAAAAACAGGCATGAAGATCAGTGGAATAGAATAGAAGACCCAGAAATAAACCCACACAGCTATAGCTAGCTGGTCTTTGACAAAGGTGCCAAAAGCATATACTGGAGAAAAGACAGCCTCTTCAATATAATGGTGCTGGGAATACTAGATATTCACTTGTAAAAGAATGAAAATAGATCTGTATTTCTCACCCTGTATGAAAATCAATTCAAAATAGATCAAAGATCTTACTGTAAAACTGGAATCTTTGAAACAACTAGAAAAAAAAATGTAGAGAACACACTTCTACACACGTTGTTGTTGTTGTTAGGTGCTGTCAAGTCGGTATCTGACTCATAGCGACCCTATGTACAGGTAAAATACTATTGTCAGTGCTTCTCTGCTGTTCATAGAGTTTTCAATGGCAGTTTGATTTTTGGGAGTGGGGTACCAGGTCCTTTTCCCAATCCTACAGCACCTGGTGTTCCCAGGGGGTCTCCCATCCAAGTACTAACCAGGCCCACCTCTGCTTAGCTTCCAAGATATGATGGGATCAGATGCCACAGCGCTATGGCTGCAGGCACTTCTACACATACGCATAGGCAAATACTTTCCTAATACAACTGTAATAGCATAGGAAATAGAACCAAGAATTGAAAAGTGGGGTTACATGAAATTAAAATGCTTCTTCACAGCAAAGGAAATAATCAATAAAGGGAGAGCCCATAGCATGAGAGATTATCTTTGCCATAGAATGAGAGACTATACATCTGACAGAGGATTAATATCTGAAAAAATTAAATATCATAAAACCTCAAATTATCCAATCAATAAATGAGCAGTGGAACTAAAAGAGAGTTCTCAAAAAGAAAAATACAAATGGCCAATAAATATATTTCAAAATGTTCAACATCATTAGCCATCAGGGAAATGCATACAAAAACTACACTGAAATTCCATCTCACCTCGGTCAGAATGGCTAGCATCAACAAAACAACAATAAATGCTGATGGGATGCAGCAGGATAAAGGAACATTTTTACAGTGTTGGCAGGACTGTCAACTAGTACAGCCATGTGGAAGTCAGTATGGAGGTTCCTCAGGAAACAAAAAAATAGACCTACCATATGATTCAGCTGTACCACGTCTGGATATATACCCAAAAGAATCTATGTCATCATATCATAGAGATACCTACACTTCCATGTTCATTGCAGCACTGTTCAAAACTGCAAGGATATGGAATCAACCAAGATTTTCATCAACAGATGAATAGATTTTTTTAAATATGAATATACACACAATAGAAATATTTGGTGCTAAAGAAGAATGAAATTATATCATTTGCAGGAATATGGGTGGAATTGGAGATAACCATTTTAAACAAAATAAGCCACACTCAGAGAAATACTGTATTTTCACTCAGATGCAGAAGCTAGATATAACTTAAAAGGAAAAAATATAGATATAGATATGGATATAAATACTGATATAATTATATGTACCTAAGGTTGGAAGCTGCAGCCATAGCACCCTAACATCCAATCTCACCTGATTTTGGAAGGTAAGCGAGGTAAGCCTAGTTAGTTCTAGGATGGGAGACAGCCTGGCATTACCAAGCACTGCAGCTAGGGAGAAGGACCTAGCTGTCCACTCCTGAAACTATCCGCCACTGAAAACCTTATGAATAACAGAGAAGCATTGACAATAGTGTTAGGCATAGTACACAGTCAGAAAGTGTTTTGTTCTATGTACATAAGGTCACTCTGAGTTGGACCTGACTCAATAGTATCTAACAACAATAACAACAAAGATTGGAAAATACAGGGGGACTTACCTGGAGGTCAGAGGGACCAACATACTAGGGTAATGAGGAAGAGAACAAGTGCAAAGTACATGATGCAACTGTATGAAAATCCTATAAGGTAACTCATTATACTGTATGCAAATTAAATAATTTTTAAAAAGGAAAAATAAATTATAAAAAAGAAAAATATCACAAAACATCTTTAGTCAAAGTTAAATGAAAGAATTAATAATAAAAGGATTAATGAATGCTATAGAAAACATTTTTAAGTAAACTTGATCAGGAAAATCAAAAGCTGATTTTTGAAAAGCAGTTATATATATACCTTTTACAAATTTATCACATTACTAACTAAAAAATTAAAAAAATACAAATTAGCAAAAAAAATAGGGATGACAAAGCACAAATAGGTACATATATGGACAAATGCCTGAAATAACAAAGGTAAATATACAGGTATACACAAAAAAAGTCTGAAAATTTATGTAGACATGACTATCTTTAAAGAAAACAGAAAGCTCAATAGCTCAAGTTAGAGAAGAAATTTAAAATTTGGTTAAATTTTCATTCCTGCAAAAAATGCACAAGTCCTGAGTAGCTTTATAGGTAACTTCTACCATCTGTAAAAAACCATATTCCCTATGTTGTTTAGACCATCCCAAAGCATAAAAGACTGTGGAAAG
>VMDO01006617.1:0-26412 GCA_007922755.1 Pedetes capensis
CCATACACAGTGAAGCAGTGTGCCATGTCATATGGCCACCTCCCAGCACGGGTGGCCTCCACAAGCCAATCTGAGGAAGGCGGAAAGGCTATGGCGCACGCGCACTCAGAGGAAAATGGGAGACAGCCATCTTGCTGGCAAGCAGGGGCCAGCCGATAGCCATGGTAGCGCGTTTGTGTATGGACAGGCAACAGTGAGATGTAACAAGTCAAGAGAAAGAGTCCAGGCGGGTGTCAACAGTTTCCAAGCCATGACGGCTTCCTGTGTCCCACAGTCAGCCGGGCAGCCGCTGAAGCACAGGGTGCTGGAATGAACCCTTTTGTTTTGCTTTGATCACTTCTGATAGAGCGCTCTGCCAGAGATATCGTATCTTTGATCTCTCACCACTGATGTTAAGTCTCTGGAGCTCATAGCATCTCCTTGAGATTAATTCTTCATGGCACAGCGGGAACCACGCTGTCCTCTCCCATATATCACCCAGAATCACGTGTCCTCCTGACCGGCAGCCTCAGTGGTTACCCACAGGCAGAGGAAATCACCCCTGTGTCCACCCCTCTCCTGGCCTCCCCTCACCTAATACCCACATTAGTGAAGCCTGGGTGCTAAGAAAGCCCATTAAGCTAGCACCAGTAGGCAGGCCTGTGATTCCTGATGCAGGCACTTTCTAGACTAGAGACCTCAGACAAATCCCTCACCTCTCTGAACCTCAGTCTCTTCATCGAAAAACAGGAATGCAAATACCTACTTTGGCACCTAGCACACTGCCTGATACAAAGGCACAATAAATATTTATTAAATGAAAAAATTCATTGACCAGCTGATCCATGACAAAGAAGAATGCAAAAAGTGGTTATCATTGTTACTCAAAGTATTAGAACTCCGGGCACATAAGCAGATCTCAGACTTGCTTTTATAGCGCAGTATGCGAATGAAGTCTTGCTGGAATCCTAAAGGGAGGAGGAAGACTGGAGAAAGAAAGCAGCTGAAGCCTACACCTGGATTCCGTCTCGGCATGGCATATCTGCTGAGCAGTTGACGCGACTTCGCCAGCCCTTAGGCGGAAAAAGGTTTTGTTCCAGCTGGAAACGCATAGAGCCCACCCATCTCATCAGCAGCCCCTCCCAGAGCCCGCGAGGATCTCTGGAGAGGACTGATAGGGAGTGACATGCCTCGGAACCTCCAGGGTGTCCATCTGCTAGCTCGCCCACTCTGCATCTTGTCCACAAGAGGAATGAGCTATGACAATAAATCCGCTTGTGCTTGCGTGTCGGTGTGCATGCGTTTGTGCGTGCAGTGGACAAGGATTTGACTTATGATTATATCACCACTATTTAAACTGCAGAGAAAATGAACCAACCTCAAAAAGAGAGGCATAAAACATCTTAATAGGAACCAGTCTTCCCACTGCCGTGGCAGAGTCCTGGGGCCAGTCAGAGCTAGGTGTGGTCCTAGCTCTAACCCCAGAAGAGGATTTGGTGTTGATGAAGAGCCAGGCCAGATGCAAAGGCTGAAAAAGAGGAAGGCTCAGCATTTCTTTTTCCGCCACATGTGGCCGCGGATCTACCTCCACCTCCTTTAATCATCATGGGGCTCTACGACGGCAATCAGATCGTCAGTCTAGTTTTCGGCAATTGTGCTCTTGAATAGAGGAAAATTCCCAGAAGCCCTAGAAAGACAGGCAACAATGATGCTTTTTGCCCTCTCTCAACATATTTTGAATATTTTGCTGATTGCTGGGCTTATTTCCCAAGTTCTGAGTCTCAACAACATTTGTGCAAGTCTCTTCCTTCCTTCTTCTCGTCCTTTTTTCCCTCCCCTCCTTTGCATTTCACATCATTTATGTAATTCAACAAAAATGGATTAAGCATCTGAGATATAATCATGGTCTAGGTATGAGGAATATAAACAAATAAGACACAGTCACTACTCTCAAAAAACCCAGAAGACTGAGTAGAAAATGTTCTTGTTTGCTTTAGTTGAGATCCATGCTAGCCTTTAATTTTAAAAGCATAAGCTGGATATGGGGGCTTAGGACTCCCAGGACTTAGGAGAAGGAGACAGAGGAATGTGAATCCAAAGACATCCTGGGCTTCATGGTCTCAAACAAGAATGGGGAGAAAGGTCCAGAAAATGCTTCCTTCTTTCTTCCTACTAGGGAAGGTGTGAGGTAAATGTCCTCAGATGCTTGATGATAACACATGGCATGTGAGCATCAGAGGCCAAAGGGAGCAGGCTTCAAAAAATTATTACCTCTTTCCAGAGGTGCCTATTATTACCTATTAGCAGAGTAGCATGCAACAGAGCATCTCCTCCCCCTTCTTTGCATAACCATCCCTGGCTCCCTCTCCATTGCCTCCTCCAGAGCAGTGTCCTCTGGTTTGCCCCTCTTCCTTCTGCCTTCCATTCTGTTCCACAGACAGGGAGTAGCCATGGCTACACAGGTGCCTATCTCCACCAGGAGGGCTGCTGAGGTTGCACTGGGGACATCCAGCTGTATTCACAGAGCACTGACTACATGCCAGGGCTGCATACTCTAGCTGGATGCCTGGATCAGCAATAGCTACACCCTGGTCCCTGCCCACGAGGATCTCAGCCGACTGCAGGAGTCCCACAGGCAGTGAATACTCCAATACCCAGGGCTCTGTGCAGCCATGTTGTTGTTGTTAGGTGCCATCAAGTCAGGTCCGATTCATAGCAACCCTATGTACAACAAAAAGAAACCCTCCTTGACACTGTGCCATGCCTGGCACTATGTCAGTGCTTCTCTGCTCTATATAGGGCCTTTGATGACTAATTATTTTGGGAGTGGGCTCCCAGGTCCTTCTCCCAAGCCTACAGCTCCCAGTATTCCCAGATGGTCTCCCATCTAAGGACTAACCAGGCCTGACCCTGCTTAGCTTGCGAGATCTGACAAGATCTCGGCAATACGGCTACAGGCCTGTGCAGCCATAGAAGATTATAAAAGGAACAGAGGAAAGAAGTGTTGGTTCTGTCTTGGGAAACAAAGGATAGCTTCGTGACAGAGGCAACACCTGGAGCTTGCCATCTAGTGGGAGAAATGAGATTTATGTAGAAATCACTACAATGCAAAAGAAAATCCAAACATCTTGGCAGCAAACAGAAAGGAGGATATATCTAACTAGAAAATCATGAAATATTGGATTAAGAGATGGTACTCAACCTTGAGCTTGCCAATGGGTAGAATTTTCAACATTCCGTCATTCCACAGGTACTTACTGAATAGCCATTTTGTTATTCTAGGTAAAGGGAATGTAATGTTTTCAAAGGCAGTAAAAATCGTTGCCGTTGTGGTGCTTACATTCTAGTGGGGCTGGAGATAGAAAATAAACAGCATAAATAATAAGCTCGAGAATGAGTCAGTAACTTTTCCTATTTAGACAATATTCTACAGGCCATAGAGCTCTGATGTAATTACTCGGCAATCGTAGTACAAAATCAGCCATGGAGAATATGTAAAGAAATAGGTATGATTGTGTTCTAATAAAACTTTATTTACAAAAACAAAAGGTGGGCTGGGTCTGGCTCATGGGCCATTGTTTGCCAACTGAATATAATGTAAGTTAGTCTGACATGCTAAAGAGAAAACATAAATCAGGAAAGGAAAAATCAGTGCAAGAAATATTGGAGGAAGGTCTTGAAACTTGAGTAGGGAAAATATCCCCAATGAGGCAGTGAGAATTCCTATAGGAAGTGAGGGAGCAGTCCATGAAGGGGACCAGGAGAAGTAAGAGCCGTGTAGACAGAAGGAAGAGCAAGTCTAAAGCCATGGAGGTGGGAATGAGTCTGCCATGTTCAAGCGCAAACAAAGAAGCAACAACGAGAAAGAGAATGTTTCCAGGCAGGTGGATTAGGCATGGGGGACAGAAATGATAACAGGTGCTTGAGGACAATAGAATGCCAGCAGAGCAATCTGGCAGGAGCGTGGGGGTGTATAAAGCAGCTTTATGTTCAGAAAATAGGAGAAACCATGACATTTCCTCAGGAGCGTTAACTCCATGCTGAGCGACCCTGACTTTGCTCACAGGGAAGGACTTTTCTAGAAGTCTTCTGACCGCCCCAAACAAGCTTTGCTACTGTAAGATGCTGTCTTGCTATCAGCCATATGTAGCCATTGTAAGTCAGTAGCAGTGCTATTGACCAAGATGGCTCTGCCCATGAAGCCGCCGCCGTCCCTGCAAAGCACCCTGTCCCCATCCGTCCTCCAGTGCACAGCCTTCCCTGCCAGTCCCTGGCAGAACGTGCAGTGATGGCTTCAGACTCATCCTCTCCCACTTCTCTGTGCAAATCCAAGGGAAAGCCTTGTCCTCAATCTATCTTTGCCCTCCAGAGGAGCAGGCTCCTCCTGTTGCCAGAGAGGCGCCTACTGTGTGTACAGGTGCTGACATCTTGTGTGCATTATCTTGTATGTTCTTCATTATTCTTTAAGGGAGGTGCTTTTATCCTCATTTCCTGGGTGTGGAAACTGAGGCAGCACGTGGTCAGTGACATCCCCAGAGTCAAAGTTAATGAGCGCCAGGATTCGAGACCAAGTAACCCAGACTCAGGTTTCCTTCTCACGCGCCATGATGCTTCTCGTTCAGTCTGTCCCAGAGAGCGCTTTGGCTCCCAGCCAAGATTCCTCTCATTTCATGGACCCCTCCCTCGCCAGCTCAGTGGGTGCCCAATTAGCTCCTTCCTTAGGAATCCCAATTTCTGTCTCTCCTCTCTCAGGCATGTGAAATAGACCTTTCTCCACACTGTCCTAGCCCTGGCCCTTATCACATGTGGTACCAGATCCCCTTGAGAGAAGGACCTGGCAACCCCCTCCCAAAAACCAATTCACCATTGAAAACCCTGCAAACAGCAGAGAAGCACTAACAATAGTGTTTCACCTGTTGTACATAGGGTCACTATGAGCTGGACACTTGACTTCAAGGCACCTAACAACAGCAACCAGATCCCTAATCCTTCTCCCCTTTCCCTGGCTGCTCCTTCAGGAGTCCCACTCTGCCTCTTCCCACTTTCTCCCAAGCACAGATTTCCTCCAACTCCAGCCCTCCAGCCCCTATACCGTGTCCCCAGACCCAGCCACAAACCATCCCCTTCCTTCCTGACCAGGATGGTCAGCCCTGGTTTGCTCAGGATGGTGCTGGCCTGTGCCCATTATCCTGGTATCATGGTTGATGAATCTTTATTCATTCTCAAAGGGGTGGGAAACCACTTCATCTGGACACTAACCCCCTGGGATTTAGGCCAAAAATAACTTTCAGTTTGTTATGAAATTATTTACCTTCCTCTTACTTTGATTTTCTTGTATACACCCTATAACCTAGCAGGCTCCGAGGCTGGGTGTTCTCTGATGTAGTGAAAACTTTCTTGGAGGGATTTGGGGCATTGTTGGCAGTTAGAATTTGGCATCAGAGCCAGGACCCTAGGTGTCTGTCCGCTTGTTCTGTGGCAGCTTGTGTTTTGCTGTGATGCTGAAAATTATGCCACCGGTATCTCAGATACCAGCAGGCTCACCTATGGTGGACAGGTTTCAGCTGAGCTTCCAGGCTAAGATAAACTAGGGAGGACCCAGCAGCCCACTCCGGAAACAATCAGTCATTCAACACCCTGTGAATAGCAGAGAAGCACTATCAGATATAGTGTTGGAAAATGAGCCTCTCAGTGCGGAAGGCATTCAAGAAATGATTGGTGAAGAGTTGCCTCCTCAAAGCAGACTCAACCTTAATGATAAGCATGGAGAATAGCCCCTAAGGCCTTCTTTTGCTGATGTGGCACGACTCAAAATGACAAGAAACTTAGTGGCTGCAGCAATTGGCTCAACAGTGTTGGGTAGTGTTTCATTCTGTTGTACATACAGTTGCCATGAGTCAGATCTGACTCAATGGCACCCAATAACAACAGCCACAGGGAACCAAGCAGGTGCAGCCCTGCCCACCATGTTAGTATCTGTGCCTCCTGTGGACACACAACCCTGGGCAGACCAGGCAATGACCCCAGAGTCATGCTGGGTCTAAAGTCAGACCCCTAGGTGAAGATTTACAGGGCACCCACTATGCACCTCCCCTGTAGCCATAGCACTGTGGCTTCTGATGCCATCAGATCTCAGAAGCTAAGCAGGGTCAGGCCTGGTTAGTACTTGGATGGGAGACCGCCTGATAACACCAGATACTGTAGATACTGATTGGGAGAAGGACACGGCAACCCACTCCCAAAAATCAATCTGCCATTGAAAACCTTATGAATAGCAGGGTGGCAGTGATAATAGTGTTTTGTCAGTTGTACGTAGGGTGGCTATGAGTCAGATACTGACTGGACAGCACCTAACAACAAACAACAACAATCATGCATTTGGTATTGGTAACTGCTATTCTGAGCATTTGCTAGGGTTTAACACAGTTTGTAGAGTGCTATTCTATACTTTCTGAGAACTTGGGTTTGATCCCCAGCACCTTCCTTGGGGGAAGGACATGGCAGTCCGCTCCCAAAATAGGCCCTAAACGATCAGCCATTGGCAGCCCTATGAGGGTCACTATGAGTCGGATCCTACTGGACAGCACTAACAACAGACAAAACATTCTGAGCATGGGGGACCTGGTAGTAAACAAAGCAGATAAAGGTCCTGCCCTCAGGGGAGGAGACAGACAATCCCCAAACGATTGTATGACCTGTCAGGTGGTAAGTCCTCCACAGAAACACAGGACAAAGTAGAAGGGACAGTGGGAAGGAAAAATGGTAAAAACCAAGATCCCGAGGAGGGAGCCTGCTTGGTGGGTGTGAGACATGGCAAGGCCGGCTCAGCAGAAGCCCGGGGAGCCAAACGGAGATGAGCTGGGCCAAGACCAGAGAGGAGGACTGGAGAAATCCTGTCCCCAGCCCCAGAGGGCTTGAATAGTGGACAGCCGCCTGACCCACCCGATGAGGATGACTCTGCTGCTGGGGTGACAAGACCGTAGAGGACAAGCACAGAAGCAGGTGTCTCTTGGCAGCTGGTGCTATCTGCCAGGGCAGGACTAAGGTGGCAGCAGCAGAGATGGCGAGAAGCAGGTGGTCCCTGGCCAGAGGACTGGATGAGAAACGTGAATGCCAGAGCGGCATCAAGGTGGGAGCCTGAGCAAGAGGTAGAGCAAGGCGCCCTTTGGGAGTGATTTCCACAGGACCAGGCGGGAGGGTTACATGCAGGGCCAGGGTAGGGTTCAGGAATTGGTTGTGAACAGGTTATACTTCAGATGCCCAGGAGACACCCAAATGGAGACGTCAGGCGTGGGCTGGAGGGGCGAACAGCCAGCAGCGTGTAGATCGCACTGACAGCAACAGGACGAGGCCAGGTAATCTAGGGAGGGAATGGAGACGGGTGGAGGGAGCCTGGGGTCCACCCGCATTTGGGAGCAACAGAGAAGGGCAAAAGCCGTAAAAGGAGATGGAGAAGGAGCAGGCTAGAGGTCAGAAGGGATCCGAGCGCTCACCTTCCTGGAAGCCAAGAGAAGAACGCATTCAAGCAGAAAGAGCTGGACTACCAAGTCGGAGAGGAACCAACGCTGGACTCCGTGGGGGGTCGTCAGTGGGAACCCGCATCCGCAGGCCTGGGAAAGAACTAATTCAGTGGCGTGCTGAGACCAAACCTGAGGGATGGGTTCAAGAGAAGGCAGAGGGCGGCGAACAGGGAGTTCTTCCATAGGGTGAGCGGTGAGAAACAGCACTCTGAGGTCCTGTCAAAGAGAATGCAGACAGGAGCTGCCGCAGGCGGGGACACAGCAGGAGGGAGGCTCCTCCACTTTCTTACAAATCAGAGCTGGGGGTTAGCTCAGTTTGTAGAGCGCTGCTCTGCACTTATGGAGGACCCAGGTTCAACCCCCAGCACCGCAAAATCAAAGAAGGACATGGCAACCCCCTCCTGGAATGATCCCGAACAATCAGCCATTGAAAACCCTATGAGGGTTGCTAAGAGTTGGAACCAGCACAATGGCACCTAACAACAACAACAACTACTACTACAGCAGGTTTCTAAGATGATGATTAAACAAAGGGGACACCCCCTTTAAACAAAGCAGGGCACCTCTTAGGAGCTGGCACTAAGGATGGCGCTGGAAGGAAAGGGAGCAAATGTTTGGATCAATTATGTTGGGTGGGAGATGAGCTAGGATTGAGGATCAGAGGAGAGTTTGGCCTCCTTGGAGTCATGACCCAGAGAAGCCCCTTTGTATCACACTAATGGGATGCCTGGTCAGTGTGGTGTTACCCAAAGCCCAGAAAGCTTTGTGGGAGTCCCCAGCAGCTTTCCCTACATCTTCCCTGCCCAAGTCGAACTTGGGAAATCACTTACTACCTAACTCTCAGTTTCTTTGTCTTAAATACTTGCTTGTCTGCAGCCATAGCACCCTAGCATCTGATCCAGCCTGATCTGGGAAGCTAAGCAGAGTCGGCCTGGTTAGTTCTTGGATGGGAGACTTGGATAGGAGTTCTTGGATGGGAATACCAGGTGCTGCAGGCTAGGGAGAAGGACCTGGCAACCCACTCCCAAGACAATCTGCCAGTGAAAACCCAGTGCCAGGCATGGCATAGTGTCAGGGAGTGTTTTGTTCTGTTGTACATGAGGTCACTATGAGTCAGACCCAACTCGATGACACCTAACAACAACAACAACAAGTACGTGCTTACGGTGCCCACCTCAGATGATGATTATGAAGGGTAAATGAAATCACATATGTAAAGCGCAGTGTTTATGTCATCATGGAGGGTAAGCGGAAATGGAGGCTAGCTCCCCTTTACTCTCCCTCCCCTGGTTGGCCCTCCAGGGTGTCTTTAGGGACCGCAGACGAATCTTGAGACACTCCAATGGCCCTTCTGCTCTTAATATAAAGGCCCACAACGCTGAAAGCAGGGACAGCAGCCATGAATGGCCCGCGTCCTAAACACCGCCTCCCTAGATTTGCTTGCATCGCTTTTATCCTGTGAGTTTGACAAGTCGTCTTGCCGTGACAGTTTTCCACTTCTGTGCTGCCTCTTGGAACTGCAGTCTGTAGCCCACCCCTGTGTGCAGCTAAGATCTTCAAAGAGCTCCTTCCTGCTGCGTGGAGCCCAGCCAGGGAGCCTCACTGCCCTCGGTGCCACAGCCCCGGGAGGCAGATGGGGCTGCAGTCCAAGGCTGGCCCAGCCTGCCTGAGCTTGAGGGAGGAGGCAGGAGGCCGAGGGCTGCAGGAGATGGGAGTCTCTCTCCAACACAGCGTCAGGGCAGGCTGGGGGTCAGTCCCCACACAGGACACCAGCCATCCTCTCAGCCCAAGCTTCTGTGATACAACCCTGGCCGGGTAGGAGGCCTCTGAATCCCTGCCCCAGAAAGACAGGGCTCTTGTCATGAGAAAAGGGATGTGTTAACTTCCATCCACAAACCTCCCGAGGAAAAACTTTAAAGTTCCGTCTAAACAGGTTGGCGTATTGGCAATCACTGCTCACTACCATCTGTATTTGTTCCATGTTGGGGTTTATGCCAATTATCCACATCAATTGTTTCTCTTTTGAAGTCCCTTCTAATTTCTGAATAATGCTGTTTCTAAGAAAGACGGATATTAGACATGCCACACATCAGCACAGGGTGGCATTACCGCATGCTATTAAGTTCAGATGCTGAGGCTCAGCAGAAATAACTTTGCTATTTGTAATCACAATAAAGTGTTTTATGTTGTGGCACAAAATAAAGAATAGCATTGATGGAACCTGACTTCTTAGTCTGGAAGTGATCTGAACTCACCAAGAAAGACAGGATCCACTAGGCTGAGAGGGTTGCGCAAGAGAAAAACCAAGAGTCAGGAGAGAGGAAGAGGTGCGTGGAACAGCCATTCCTGACCTGAGAGTATTTGCCAGGACCAGGTTCCAACCAGAACTCATAGAAACTCAGATGTACCAGATCTAGCGTGAGGTGTGACCAACAGCTAGAATGCTCTATCACTGCTGGTTCACATACCCACTTATAGAACAGAAGCACCCAGAGAATTTTGACCTTCCAAAGTGCCTTGCCTGCCGCCATATAACTGTGATGTCCAATCCCATCAGATCTAGGGAGCTAAGCAGGGTCCGGCCCGATTAGTCCTTGGATGGAAGACCGCCTGGGAACACCAGTTGCTGTAGGCTTGGGAGAAGGACCCGGCAACCCACTACCAAAAATCAACCTGCCATTGAAAACCCTATGAATAGCAGAGAAGCACTAACAATACTGTTTCATCTGTTGTACGTAGGATCACTATGAGTTGGACACCAACTCAACAGCACCTAACAACAACAACCCCTTAGCTAATAAACTACAATCACATGCCCACTATCTCACTAAATATCATTAAATAGCCTTAGAGGAGACCCTTTATATTATCATTCCCAGGACACAACAGGATAATTAACTTTCTTCCTAATTCCCAAGGCTGGGAGTTAGCTCATTTGGTAGAGCGCTTGCTTTGTGTGCTCTGAGGACCTGGGTTCAATCTCCAGCACCACAAAAAACGGGAGAAGGTCCTTACAGCCCACTTCCAAAACAATGCCAAAACAATCATCCATCCATTGAAACCTTATGAATAGCAGAGAAGCACTGACACAGTACCAGGCATGGCACAGTGTTGAGCAGAGTTTCATTGTGTTGTTCATAGGGCCACTATGAATCAGACACAACTCAATAACACCTAACAACAACCACCACCTAATTCCCAGCTTCAGCCCCCACAAAGAACACCCATGGGTTAAACAACTAGAGACCAAGAAAGACAGCCTTGGATGAGGTAGCAGCCAACAGAAAGTCCCAAGAAAAGCAAAGAAATCTCCTTTTGTAAAGTCTTTGTTTTTTCAAAGCGATATTTGAGATTCTGATCTGAGAATCAAATGCTTCTTCAGGATCCCTTCCTGCTCAAGCAGGTCGTTGTCCTCTCATTTGCTCATTCACTTGTCAGAAAGGTTCCTACCCTCTGTGATGCACTGGGCACTGTGCCACCATCAGTGTGAGTGAACTACGCCCTCCCTGTCAAGGGGGACAGATAACCAGAGCAAAGAAGTCCGTAGCCACAAGCTAAAACGGAAGCAAAAGAAGTGCCCATGGTAAATACTTGGTGAATCCCACTTAGATGAAGTCCAGGGCAAAATGAAAATCAACCAGTGGGACTCTGCTTTCTCAGCTGTAGCCTTCCCTAATTGATTGACAAACTCCCGGAAGTTTAGCAAATAACTTCTTGTCTGAAGAGGCCACTTCTTAGATTAATTGATTCCTATTTCTGCTGGGGACATAGCACCCCCTGGTGGTTGGAGGCCCAAGTGTTCACAGGCTGTCTGGTCCAAGAATATTCTGTGTTCAATAGGCATAGCTTAGATGGGAAAAGCCAAGAAATAAAATGTCTGCCTGTTTCCTTGGGAGCAGGCCTATTCTGAGTCATCTGAAGCCTCTTTTATTCCTGAGTTCGAATCCCATCTTCCCCACATCCTCAATGCTATGATTCCAGGCAAGGTTACTGAAACTCTCAGAGCCTCAATTGAAGGTATACCACCAACTAAGAGTTGGTGTAAAGATTTAAAAAGATAACAAAGTAGCAACAGGCTCACTGCATGGCTTGCAGGTCCTCCAAAAATATTAGCTGCTTTGTTCTTGGCTTAAAAGTTTGCGTCTTTCTTCCGAGCTCCTTCCCTTCCACTCTTCTCTCCCTGACTTTCTTTCCTAAATCCTCATCCCATTTCCTCTCTTCCTCTCTCTCTCTCTCTCCATCTCCATTGTTCTTTTTCCTTCTTTTGCATCACCTCCCACTTTCCCTCCCGCCCCACACCCCTCCTCCATCTTCCCCACTCCCAATCTCTTGCCAAAGCACCTTAAAACTCTCATTGGGCACGCTGAGATGATCTGTGGAGAGAAACTGCACCCAAGGCTAAGCCAGAGAGGAGACATCTTCCTATCACTTGCTAACCGTGCCGCTGGCTCTTGTGTTCTTCAGAAGGGCTGCATACTCCAGCCTGGAACACGGGTCCCTCTACTCACCTACATCTGCACTGAGGCTTGTGTGCCTGTCTTCCCCCTCGCTCCTGAATTCTCTCACGGTTGCATCCTCCTCCCGCCTCCCTCATCCTTTCCCTCCCCCCCTTTCTTCTCTCATCTTGCCTCTCTTTTTTGTATCCCTTCACCAACGAGAGTCCCTTCCCTCTTGGTTTTGATTTGCACAACAGCCCACCTTTCCCTCAATTCCCAAACTGCCCATTCTCGAGCAGCCTGCTGTATCTCTTCTCTGTCACTGTAAAAGCTTTTTCCTCTCCATTTGGAGCCATTTGCCCTGATCCTTCCTGTCTTTGAGATCACACTGATGAGCCCATGTGGTCTTGGGCTGTCAACAATCCCCAGGAAAGACAGCATGGACTTAACACTTGCATTTTAATTTGGAGACCCCTCCGAGGCTGGTGGTGGCTGGTGGAAGCCCCACCCCACCGGCCCAGCCTGGCCTCATGGTGCACCAGGGCCTTTGGGAAGGAAACTGAGAAATGCTAAATACTCGTATTTTCTTCCCCCGCCAAAGTGGATGTGGGTGGGGTGAGCAAGCCAAAGCTAGTTTTCTCAACCCATGTCTTCCTCTGCAAGTTCTCCATAAGGAGGAAAGAAATAGGATTATCTGATGACAAAACAGAGACTCCCTGGTTGTCCGGCATGAAGGGGTAATCGGTTTGCACAGGGCACCATTGTTCAGAGTGGAGAGTCCCCAGCCATGTGGTCCCCCAGAAATCTGCTTTGTAGATGTAGATCTGAGGGAAAGATGAAGCTGAAGTCCGCATCAGCCAGAAGGAGCCTCCCTCTCAATAGCTGGAGGAGCGCAATAGTTGATTGACAAATACCCAGAAGTTCAAGTTTAGCAAATAACTTCTTGTGTGAAGAGGATACTTCTTAGATGAGTTGATTCCTGTTTCTGTGCCCATGTTTCCAGGAGCTGTCCTCTGCTCCCCACCACTCCCCTCACCTGGCTATTTCCTATGCATCCACATCCACCTGCAGCTCTGAGGGGAAGCCCCACCCCCTCCTGGCCATGTCAGATCCCCTGACAGGACCCCATCCCTCCACTCACTTAGGGCCACCTGCCTGCCTTGGGCAGCACAGGAGGATCCCACTGCCTTGTTGGCTCCCCTCAAAATAGATCTGAGACAGGGATTCCTGTGCAAGTAGTTCATTAAGGGGGTCATTGGGAAACCAGTAAGGAGATGGAGGGAGGGAGCAGAAAAGAAAAGGAGGAAGTCAGTTAAGGACTCACCACCAAGCCAGGGACCACTGCATGCGACTGGCCCTCAGTCCCACTGGGGACTCTCAGACATCACGTCCTCCCCACTGAGTGGTGAGGAAACAGGATGCTTCTCCCCACCAGCTGCCCCTCCATTGTTTATTGATGGCGGCTCCCAGGGAAGTCACTCTTCAGGGAGTGCCAATTGCCCTGGGCACGGATTGCTCATGTCCCCATAGCCTCCACCATGCTCCCCACCCAGAGACTTGGTGCAGAGTGCAGGTGTCATCTGCTTGCACAGGTGAATGCGGAGGAGAGCTGGGCAGTGCCCAAGGCATCGGAGGCTGAGCCAACCCGATGTCCCCATTCATGCTGCTCCAGCCTAGGGCCAACCAACGTTTTAAAGAGCCAGAGAGTTCGTATTGTAGGCTATGCAACCGTAAGGTCTCTGCTGTGACTCCCCAGTTCTAGCATCGCATTTGTGGGGGAAGGGGTGGGTGCTGGTGTATAAGACAAGTAAGGTGCTCTGGGCACCTCTCTTCCTCCACGGGACCCGACCCTCTGAAGCGAAAATGTTACCATACCCAATAACAACACATGCACGCCCGCACACACACACACACACACAGGGTGTGGCTATGTGCCAGTAAATCCAGTTAAGAAAACAGAAGGAGCTGCCTTTGGCGAAAGGACCATGGTTGACCCAGCCCTGCTCTAGCTAGGCTCGTCTCTTAGGCTCTCAAAGCCCCCTGCTTGTCCTGCAGCCACGTTTCCAGGAGCTGTCCTCGGTTTCCCGCCCCTCATCTCACCTGCCTCTTTCCTATGCATCCACATCCACCCGCAGCTCTGAGGGGAAGCCCCGCCCCCTCCCTGGCCAGGTCACACCCCCCGGGCCCTCAGCCCTCCACTCACCTTAAGGTCACTTATCACAGTGGTAATTGCATAATTAATTGTGTAGTCCGTTGTTTCATATCTGTCTCCCTCGCCAGCACACACACCAGCCTCCCTCACCCAGGCCCGAGCCATCTGCTTCCCTGTCTGCCCACCTCTCTCCCATCCTGTCCCCGCCGGCCACTCCAGCCCGGCCCCTCACCACCGCTCCCCTGGGCTTCTCCACCAGCCTCCTGATCCATCTTCCTGAACAGCTCAGCCCTCTGCTCGGAAGCATCCCGTGGCTGCCCTCTGCCTTCATGAGAAGCCAAGCTGATAAGAATGGCATGACGGGCTCTTCGCCACCAGTGAGCGGGCCTCCTCCTCCACCTCCCAGTTTCCTCACCTCCATGACAGTGCTCTTCCGGTCCTCCCTTGCTCTCCAAATGCACAACCATTCTCTGGAGCCTCCAGCCTCTGCACATGGTGCCTTCTGCCTGGAATGCGCTTTCTCCGGTGGGTGTGTCCCCACATCAGTTCAGGCCCTCGGCTTCCCTGAGAGGCCTTCCCAGACATGTGTCCTCACAACCCCTGTCCCCTACTTTCATGAGCAGTCAGCACCATGGACTCCTATAGCCCCCAGGGCCTACCAGATTCTGTGGTTTTCACACCGCGTAAAAACCGACTGCTTACCCGTCTATTGTTGATATCAAATGTAGCTCCTAACATCATAGCGAACCATAGGAGGCGATGCGTAAATGCCTCACAAATTGCCAGGAACCTCTGGAACACCTCCACTGAATCCTCCCTGACAACTGCCAGGAAGATTTGAGTGGGCCCTGGACTATCTTTCAGTTTGGGGGAAGAGCAAGGATAGAATGAAAGGAGTTCGGGCTGGGGCTGTAGCTCAGAGGAAGAAAGCTTGCCTGTCATGCACAAGGCCCTGGGTTCGATCCTTGGCACCACAAAAAACCATTACCCTGGGTACCGTGGCTCACTCCTACCATCCCAGCCACTTGGGAACTGGGAGGAGATTTGAGGCCCAGGGCAGCCAGTGTAACTTAAGGAGTCCCTGTCTCAATTTAAAAAATAAAAAAAGCGGTTCGGGGGCAACTTAGTGGCAGAGCACTTACCAAGCATTGCAAGGCTGTGGGTTCAGCCTCTCAGTGCTGGGGAGAAAGTCTTGACCAAATGCACCATCTCTGCCTCCGCTGTTCTCTTCTGGTAACTTTTCGGTTGTCACCAACCTCAGAAAGCCACCAGCCCAAACACAAAGGTCCCTCACCCTTCCCCTTCTCCTCCCAGGTGCGCACAGTGAGTGGACGGAAGCTCTGGCGCCTGGTGCCAGGGGTCCAGGGCACCATGCTGGGGCCGTTGCCCACACCCTGCGCCTCCCCCAGGACGGAGTGCCAGCAGCAGCAGAACAGGGTGGTGACCACAGCCTCCACTGTCCTCCCCGCCCACAGGAGCCAGCTGGGACTACACTGTAGGCCACGCGCTGGGGAGGTGGGCTGTCTACAGGAGGGGCTCCATGGTTGAAGAGGTGCTGGCCTCCTGCATCACGGCACCGTCCAGGCAGGTGGGACTCTGAGGGATTCGCCTCTCCTGGCCCTGGCCTCGGCCTCATTCAGACAGGCTCACTTGGGAACTGCTTTGGTAAAAGGACAGCTTTGTCCCACCCCATGAGCACATGCATAAGCGTGCACACACACACACACACACACACACACACACACACAGGCACGCACACACACGCACACGTGCACATGCACACAAGCACACACTCCTGCCTTATCTGCAGCACATTTCCTCCAGGCTCCCGGCAGCCAGCTGCACTGTCACTTTTGTGATTGCAGATAATTCACATTCAAACAAACTCTGACTCACCAGAGACCCAGAAGAAAAAGCTACTAGAGTGGAAACTGCAGCTCTCCGCTTTGCTCTTCTCTTTCCTGGCATCTCTCATGGCCAAAGAGGACCGTTGGGTGACAGGCTTGACTGGCTGACGGCAGAAGCCCGGGTACCACTGTAACAGAGAAACCATAGGCCGGTGCCACTGTGGGTAGCCTTCCTAGACCCCAAAAAGCCATTTCAGCTGGAGTGCTAGTTCTTTCACGTCCATGCAATACCATGGTGTCCTCAGGGATGTCATGGCATTTATCATGATGTGGCTCCGATAGCTGGTCATGCACCAGCATCATCTGGAAAAGGGCACAGCTGGGGAGGGTGGCTCAATGGCTTGCAGAAGCAAGCACTGGCCTTTGGTTGGCAGAGCATTGTCAGACAAGGCAATGTACACTAAAGCTACAGGTTCCTGAGCCTACTACATCCCTCCGGTACTAAATGAGACCTCTCCGCCCCTTATCCCCATTCATGCTGATCTAGGCCAGGGTTAGTCAGGTTTTTCTACAAAGAACCAGAGAGTAAATAGTGTAGATGACAGAAAGAAACCTTTTATTTTTTTAGCTAACAGTTTACTAGTTCTGCTATTAGGGACACACTGATTTAATGAATTATATCAAACGCGTGTGTGTGTGTGTGTGTGTGTGTGTGTGTGTGTGGTGCTGGGGGTTGAACCCAGGGCCTCATGCTTGCATGCTTTGCAAGTGCTGGACCACCAAGCTGCACCCCCAGCCCTTACTGTTTTTTATACTTTTTGAGACAGGGTCTCACTAAATTATGCAGACTGCCTCTGGTCTCGAACTTGCAATCCTCCTGCCTCTGCCTCTTGAGTCGCTGGGATTATATCAAACATTCCTAAACTCAAGTTGTAGCCTGCTCCAACCTAAGGCAGGAAGGAGGCCGTCCTTTTGTAGCAAGCTCTGCCACCCACTTGCTCCATGAAAGATGGAGCTGAGGCTCTTCTCCAAGGACCCCAAAGCACCTTCCAGTCTATTGAGGTGAGCATTGCAAGCCTGCATGCTCAGCGTGATCAACAATGTAGTAGTTCATTTGATTAGCAGAGACCACAGATTTTTCCTGGGGAAAGGCGAAGTTGCCCATTCCTCCCCAGCTGAGCAGAGCAGAGGCAGTTGCGGCTCTCCCTCCCCTGGGGAGGGGGCACTGGGACCCCAGGCTTCCCCCACCCTTTCTCTGACATGACTCTTCCCAGCAGCCTCCAGCCCCCATGGCCACTGCACATTCTGAAGAGATCTATCAGGTTGAGCCTGTTGCCATGCATTAATTAAAGTCCAATTAATTATTAAAATGGTATTTATTGAGGTTTAGCAACTTCGAAATAAGATTCATGTTTGTGGCAGCTGTTGAACTTTAGTAATTCTTTTCTTAATAATCAATTGTGATCTGTTTGACTTGGAACTGCTTTTCTTATTAAATCTAAATCAAACCTTTCTTTGAGATACCTAATTGTAAGTGAGATTAATTTGCTTCCCCTCAGGGCACCAGGGACTCTGAGTCCAAATAGGATGAGGAAATTCCACATGTGAGGACAGAGAAAGGGCCCCTCCCTGGCAGATATGAAGGGTGACGGTGAGTCACGGAGGGCATCCTTTAGAGAAATCATCCCCCAGCTCCCATCTGCACACACACCAAGTGGCATTTTAAAGACTGCGTTCCCATCTCATTAGGAATGTCAGCATGCCATGAGGGGCTCCTGGCAAGATCCTGAGCTATCTCAGGAAGCTGAAGCTGGCTCCTCAATCAGTTACTTCCGGGACACATAGGAAGGCAGGTGGTTCAATGGAAAGAAGGCAGAGCCCCACAGCTGTTCCTTCCTCCCACAGCTTTGGGCAGTCCTGGGCATCTGACCCCAGGAGTCCAGCGAGGATGTCTTCCTAAGACAAGGTGCTGATCCTAGACCCTACCTGGTGGTCAGGCCTTGCTGCTGCAAACATGTCTGAGGGAACCTGGCCATCTGCTCATTGACTCTGCATGGTGTAGTCGAATGAGCACAAGCTTCACAGAGAGGAGCCTGGGGTTCAAATCCCAGACCTGATGCTTATTATCAGTAACTCCTAGGGACGTGTGCTACTGTGCTGAGCTTCAGGCCCCACATCTCTAAATGGCTGTGATAATAACTACCTTGCAGGGTGTGTGTAAGGATTGGAGATGATCAACGTGAAATGCCTGCCGAGTAGCAAAGAGCTGGTGTATAGGAGGTGCTTAATAAAGGTGGCTTTTGTTACTACCGTCTCTCGTGGCTTCATGCCCAGTGTCCTGACTTCTCAGACATTATCTGCTCGACCTCCTGGAATTGTTGGCAAGGGCTGCTATAACCAAGCACCACAGATTGGTGGCTTAAAAACAGAAATGCATTTTCTCACATCCCCAGAGGCTAGAAATCCAATATTAAGGTGTCTGCAGGGCTGGTTTCTCCTGTAGCCTCTCTCTGGCTTGTAGGTGGCTGTCTTTTCCCTGTGTCTTCCCATGGTCTGCCCTCTCTGCCTCTTTGTGCCCTCATTTTTCTCTCTCCCAAGGACACTGGTCATAAACAGCCTGCCCTCATGACCTCATTTTAACATCAGTGCTTCTCTGAAGACACATTCTCCAAATAGAGTCAGTTTCTGGGACTGGGATGAGGACTCAACCACCTACAGCTCCTGGCCACCACCACAGTCACTCGTGGACAGCTGTCTGTGCTTCTTCGAGTTAGGTGTGAAGTCATGCATGCCCCCAGGGCCTGCCCTCCCTCCCTCCCCTCAGGAAGATAGGAGCGGGCAGAACCAAAGTGCCACGTGGAATGGAGCGTGTGAGAAATCTAAGCAACGCAGGTCATGTTTGGGGAAGAGGTTCGAGTGCCAGGAAGAGAACCTGGAACTGCTGTAATAATGTCTGCATCCTCTTTGCTTGAGGGTCATCAAACACACTTCCTGAGGTTGTTGGTGATATTAAATGAAATAAGCAGAAAGCAGAGGGCAGTGGCCCAGTGCAATGTGGGCATGGCTCTCCTCCTCTATCAATCAAGACGAATGAGCTGAGTTAGCAGGATGTCACAGACACACCCATCTAGTCATGAGAACTGGGCTGTCCTGGGGAGGGGCAGAAATTGTTGGGTTAACACAGATCAGCAGAGTGACAGTGGCAGAGAGAAGCAGCGGATTCCAGAAACATCCTAAAAGAAGAAACACTGAATTTAGTGATGGTTTGGCTGTGAGGAGGGGCAGATGAAGATGAAAGGGAGAGATCATGGCAGAGCCTGTGGTCTTAGAGGTCGCTTGGTGGAGAAGGGTATATTTGGCAGAAATGGGAGCTAGGAGTGGAGGGAAGGAGGTGGGTGAGCCTCATCGCTTGAGGTCATGGTGAATGTCAGCTGAGAACTCTGGGGGCCCTGTAGAAATCGAAGAGGAGGTTTGGATCCCTCAGACAAAGAGGGCCACACTAAGCTTGCTGCTCTTAGCTCTGTATTTCCCTGGTGTCTTTCCTGGACCTTCCTGGCCAACAGGATACCCAAGTGGGAGCTGTTGTTCATTACATGGTAGTTACTGATGGCGGGGACTCCTGGTCGCGTGTGCCCGGGGCCAGGGTTTGAGGTCTGAGATAAAGGACTCTATTTCCTGTCTTCCCTACAGCTGTTTCCTTTAAAAAGAAAATAGTATATCACAGTGAAGTTTCAGATCTACTTTCCCATTTTCCAAGAGGAGAACAAATAGGATTCCCAAGCAAGAGCGCTTTTCTGGCTAAACACTCCTGGCGAGTGAGACATTGCTATTCCAATATTGTTTATTCAGACTTCCTGGGCCGCCTCTGATGCTTGACTTCACATACTCATTTTGCCTGCTTTAGCAGCACAACAGCATTGTAAACTGCTGGGGAGGAACAGGAAGCAGGGCAGGCTGATGAATATTTTCTGACTTGCTGACCAGGGATTCCTTTCACAGGTGAAAAGCTGGTGCAGAGAGACTCAGTTTGCTCATCAGGTGGCACAGGTGCCCTAGGCCCTATGGAAATCCCTCCCCTCACTCCTGGCTGTAACTGTGCAGATGAATGAGGACAAGATGAGGAAGGGGTATGAAGGGCCCACAAAAGCAGAGCTCTTTCCCAGGGCAGGCCGCAAGAGTGATGCGTCAGCCCTGGGTGGAAGGGCTCCTGGAAAGGCAGGGAGGAACCAACAGTGACCAAGAGGGAAAAAGCACAGGAGCCATGACTGCAAGGAATTCTTCTAGTTAGGGAAAAATTACCTAGGGAAAGGAATCTTCCTAAAGACGTGCTAGGGGGACTCTAAAGAGGCCAGAATGGGTTAGATTAGAACTGAAATAGAAGCATTGCCTGGAGCAGGCCACAAAGGTTGAGTATGTGAGACCCTGGCTCCCACACAAAACTGGAGTTCAGACTGTAAATATTGGCCCACAAGTAGAGAGGCCAATGGAATAAAGTTGAGAGTACAGAAAGAGAGCCCAACATGTGTATGGTGACAGAGTATATGATAAAGTACTGTGTCTAAGCAGTGAGAAATAGAGAATTAATCAACAATAAATGCTGTTGAACAACTGGCTAGAATGTTGGGGAGAAAAAACTCAAAGAGATCCCTACCTCACTCCTTATAGCAGAACAAATTCCACCTGGATGAAAGACAAATGAAATTACCAAGCAAGAAAAAGACAAAAATATGTCACACATATACATCGGTGGGTATGAGTATACACACAAAGTCAAAAGCCAAAAAATATTCTGTGAGGAATATTTATAACACAAATAACAAAGAGCTAATTTGTTTCATTTGCCAAGAGTTTATACAACTCATAAAGGAAAAAGAATTCTTAAAATTCAGTAAAGAGCTCTTATGAACTGGTAGAAAATGGGCAAAATTCAAAGAAAATGAGAAACATGCTTATAAACATATCTAAAGATGAACCATTTCAGTCATCTCTGAAGAATGGAAAAATAAATGATATTTTAAGTCTATTAGGCAAGAAAAGATAAAAACTTTGATTACATCCTTATGCCCTTGTAGAAAAGGGCATAAGGGATCAGCCACATTCATATACCTTTGCTGGGAAGGCAAAATATGCTATGGCACCTATGGAGGATAATTTAGCAATATCTATCAAAAATTTTAATTTACCTGTCATCTATTTATAGGATTTTAACCTAAATATATATCTTGATACATGTGAATAATTATTCATACAATCATACAGAATGTCCATTGTGTTATCCTTGCAAAGAACTGAGTATAACGTTGTTGATGTTGTTGTTGTTAGATGCTATTGAGTTGGTGTTCAAATCATAGCGACCCTATGTACAGCAGACAAAACAGTATTGTTAGTGCTTCTGTGCTATTCATAGGGCTTTAGTGGCTGATTGTTTGGGGGGAGTGGACTGCCAAGACCTTCTCCCAAGCCTACAGCACCTGGTGTTCCCAGGCGTTCTCCGATCCAAGTACTAATCAGGTCCAACCCTGCTTAGCTTCTGAGATCTGACAGGATCAGATGCCACACTGTTACAGCTGCAGGCGGTTATAACATAAATGTCCTTTAATATGTTGTTGTTGTTGTTAGGTGCCGTTGAGTCAGTATCTGACTCATAGTGACCCTCATAGGGTTTTCAATGGCTATTTCGGGTTTAATATGTTACTAGTTTTAAAAAATTATGGCACAGTCCCTTGACAAACTACCACATAGTAACTACAGTGTGCAACATAAGTCAAGCTCTCTCAGTTCTCTATTTCTATGTAACAAACCACCCCAAAATGAAATAGCTTCAAAGAAAAACGAATATTTACTATCTTTCATGGTTCTGTGGTTCGGCTGGGTTCAGTTGCATGGTTCATCCGCTCTGCTGGAAGACACCAGCTGGCTCCCTCACGGGGCTGCCCACTGGTCTGGGCAGGGGCTCAGTTTGCACGGTGGCCAGCGCTCAGTTCTCCATGTTTCTCTCCACTTGGCACAGGCGTCTCACAGTATAGTGGCCAGATTCCCGAAGGAAGCATTCCAAGCACCTGAAAGCAAACATAGCAAATCTCGTGAGGTTTTGACTCACGAGTTCCACAGCATCACTTCCTCCATACTCCACTTGTCAAAGGGGATCTCAGAGCCATCATGCCTCTAAGAGGGGAAGTGGGGGAGAAGTGGCAAAAGTCGTGATGACCATCTGTAACCTATGGATGTTCTTTCTCACGAAAACACATACATATAGACGCATACATACATATTCACATTTCTGTGTACTTATGCACACATGGGTATACGCCAAGTGTGTAGACTGATCCCTGAGAAACTGTTTATAGTCATGGCACCAATGGAAAAGAGTTGGCATCTTAGTACTGTTTGCATTCTTACTATGAACGTGTACATTTTTTTAAAGAAAACCAAGCCCACCTATGGAACCATACCAAGCTGTGTTCGGTGGGTAAGGTGCAAATTTACCACCCACATCCAGATGGTCCCTGACTTACAATAGTTCAATTTAGGATTGTTCAGATTTACAATGTTGCCAAAGCAGTGGGCATTCAGCAAAGACTATATTTCGTATTTTAGATTTTGATCTTTTCCTGTGCTGGTGATATGCAGTGCGATGCTGTCCCTTGGGGCTGGGCAGTGGCAGCATGTCACAGGTCCACTGCAGGGGGAAACAACCAGTACTGTACAGTGTACTGTGCTGCTAAGCTGGGGGATTCTGAGCGTTAGGGATGTTGGATGCATTTTCAACTTTTGATTCTCTCAACTTACCTTATTAGGATGTAACACCCGCCTCCGCAGGAAGGTGAGGAGCAGCAATGTAGAGTTTGCCCAAGACTCCTTTCCCTCTAATTGTACAGCTGTCTTCTCTAAGGCACTGGCTGATAGTTTCTAGAAAACTGGCCCGATGTGAGGGGTAGGGGCTGCTATCCCATTCCATAGTGCGAGGAGGAGGAGAGCACAGCTTCCCTTTGGTGGTGGCCTGTTGGGAACTCTACTGCCATCCTTTTGGAGTACCCATGACTTGTTTTGTCATTAATTTAATGGAGTTCCTGGGGCAAGTCTTAGGACTGGTCTAGTTGTTGGGGCCAAAAATGTCTTGCTAATGCAGTCGGGGGAGAAGGACCCAGCAACCCACTCCCAAAAAGCAATCAGCCATTGAAAACCCTATGAACAGCAGAGAAGCACTGGCAATAGTGTTTTGCCTGTTGTATGTAGGGTTGCTATGAGTCGGATACCAATTCAGTGGCACCTAACAACAACAACAATGCAGTTGTTGCACAGGGAGGTGCAGGCGTCAGGAGGGCCTCATATTTCCATAGCTCATAAAAACCAAGACATACAAGGTCACAGCACTGTCTGGGCATGAACAGCACAAGCCAAATACCCATTTGTGCAGGCGCCCAGACCATGGACAGGTAACTTACAGGAGAAAAGCTCTGCAGAGCTGTGTCCCAAACCCTAGGGCGCACTCTGCCGTGATCACTCAGCCAGACCTTCCAAGTGAAAAGACAGGGAGTCTCAGCAATCCCTGGGGCTGGTGGCTGCTGGCCATTGAAAGTCTTCCTTCTGATGGTGCTCCCTTCTTTCCACCTCCACCTCCTCCACCCTCTACTCCATGCACACATGTGCACACACACACACACAAGGCCTCCTACTAGGTCCATGCTCATTTAGTTCTGCACCTCAATAGGAAGCTTGGCACACGTGTGTATGTCAACATATATGTGCATAGACATGTGCTGTGTGAGCACACAGAGGGGAGAGAGTGGAATGCTCTTGGGAGCACTGTCTAGAAGGATCCGTGTGGCGATTCTGGAAAGTTGGTCCAGACAATCTAACCACAGGCTCCGTTTCTCCTTCTCCTTGAGAAAGCAGAGTAAGGCCAGGAATGTCCATGTCCCCGGCCCAGCCACTGCTGCCCTGCTGCGGACCTGTGTTGGGGGAGAAATCCAAAGACCCGGGTGATGGGTTCAACTTGGGATTGTTCAAATTTACAATGTTGCCAAAGCAGTGAGCATTCAGCAAAACTATATTTCGTATTTTGGATTTTGATCTTTTAGATTTTGATCTAGGAGGAGCCTGCCCTCCTAGAGGGGGCCTTCTGGCCTAGGAGCACTGGCCCTGTTGGTCAAAGGGCCGCGACCCAGGACTCCAGTCTCCCCTGCCCTCCAGTCTCAGGAAACCAACAGCTCTTTTGTACAGTGAAAGAAGACTGACGGCAGGGACCATTGAGTCAGCCAGCCCTGCGTTCAGGTCACAGCGCCTCCGCACCCAATCCGGCTGACATTGACAATGGCCTCACTTCTCTAACATGCAAAATGAGGGGAAGAGAATAACAGTGCCCACCTTGCATGGGGTCGGGGAGGACAGAAGATACAGTGCTTGGCACAGAGCTTGGTACATAACAAGTGAGCAATAATTGGTTAAAAAAATTACTGTCTCTACTGCTGCTGCTAATGATGAGGCTGATGATTCTGATTTCTTCTCCCAAGAGCCCCATGAGCAAAACTGTTGCATACTACAGCTCTAATGAGTACCATTCATTCATCCATCATCTGTGCAAATGGAATTTGTGCAGTACACAGCCTGTGCAACTGCCCTGGCTAGCCTGTGAAGTAGGCCAGACAGAGTAAACAGGAAGGAAATGGCACAGCTGGAATGAATCCAGGTCCCCTGCATCGTTACTATGCCTCTTGCCCAGCCTGGCTGTCACCAGCCTGGCCAGTATTCACAGCTTGGACAATGCACAATCCACTCGCTCTCCTCATTTCGCTCTACACTTACCATAAACTGTCCTCCCTGCCACCCTGAAGATAAAGAGAGTCGTCAAGAGGAAAAAGCAACAATTGTCCTTCAAGGGGCTCAGGCAGAAATAAAATAAAGACCGTAGCTGGCAAGACCCTTCAACAAGTGAGGCAGAAACGGAGTTTTTTCCCCTTGACAGGCTTGTCCACCCAGAGATAACATGGGTGCAGGATGGCACATGGCCCTAGCTGGCTCTCCTCTGGGGACAACGTGCCTACTTGTCAGATTGGACACATCATGCACTGCCAAGTGCCCCTCTCCTAAGGTGACCACCGACAGCGTGACTGGGGAGACAGCGAGGGTGCACCCGCAGGATGCTGGGCACCCGGGCAGGGGACCACCAACCTTTCCAGAGAGCAGGGCCTCTCCGTGCGGAGCCACGCTGCATTTTGCACTTTGTTCTGAGCTGAGGCGCTGGGGCTCTGCTGCGATCACAGCAAAGGGCGGAGAGTTCGCCCCTGTCCACGCGCTGGATGACAGCCTCCCAGGAGGCTCCTGTCCACCGGACATCCGGGCCTGAAAAACATGGCTGCCCCCCAGCGCCCTCCGTGGCTTTGTGTGAGGGTGTAACATTTGCAGGGATGGGCATAGTCAGCATGAGGTCCAAGATTTATGATTTCTTGAGCACTTTTCAGGGAGATTTTGCCTCCTTTAACTTGATTTTCAGTATTAACATACACTTCCCCCACCAACAGGGTGTGTTCTGTGTGACAGACGCGCACTGAGCCAGGACTGAATTCTCACAGCAAACTGGTGAGATGCCGTTATCACCCCCAATACCCCCATGTAGACAAGACCTGAGGCAGGAACAGTGGCCTTCCCAAGGCGAGGTGGTGGTGTTAGGTGCCATCGAGTCAGTGTCTGACTCATAGCGACCCTACATACAACAGATGAAACACTATTGTCAATGCTTCTCTGCTGTTCATAGGGTTTTCAATGGCTGATTGCTTTTGGGGAGTGGGTTGCCAGGTCCTTCTCTCAAGCCTACAGCACTCAGTGTTCCCAGGTGGTCTCCCATCCAAATACTCACCAGGCCTGATCCTTCTTAGCTTCTGAGATCTGATGGGATCAGACACAGCATTTATTCTGCAAACATTTCCAGTGGCAGCATGGGCGAGATGAATTAGCAGAACCCTGAGTCAAGGTCAGGTGTCTTCCGCTCCAAAGCTCATGCTCATGGCTGGGATGATTTGCTTATAAACTACTTAAGGGGGGATGTTATGACTGATAGGAAGAAAGAAACCGAGGCCTGATGGATATTAACTTACCCAAGGCCACACAGCAAGTTAATGGCAAACCGAGAGCCCAGAACATGAATAGCAGTCAGAGGGTTATTATGAGACATTTTTAAGACCCCCCTGAGTCCCTTTATAATCCTTTCTTGGGTGCTTGTCTTCCCACTTTATGGATGGGAAACCGAGGGACACGGCAGGAAAGGATTGTTCTGGACTCTTCTAACCATGAGGCCAAGGCCCCTCATCCTGGAGCTTGGGGAGGCCCCAGTACCCCCTCTCTTTCTTCTGTTCTGTCCTCCTGTGCAGTGAAGGGCATTCTCGGACCTCCTCTCTTTAGCAGGCCATAAGAGGTGCTAAGCAGAACAAGAGAAGCTACTTTTGAAAGTTCCTGCCCTAGCCAGGCACAGTGGTGCACAC
>VMDO01006617.1:26512-92143 GCA_007922755.1 Pedetes capensis
AAAGAAAGAAAGAAAGAAAGAAAGAAAGAAAGAAAGTTCGTTCCCACCCTAATGGCTTCCCAAGGAGTCTCCAGTTTCAGGATGACAGGCCAGAGGCTGACAGCTGGCAGGCTAGAAGTCACCAAGGAGAAAGAGCCATGGATTCGGAGCACTGGTGCCCAGCACCCTCCCTGCTCCTGCTCCCCAGTGTCCTCCTACGGCAGTGTGAACAGAGTCCCTGCTCCCTCTCCCGCCCGGACTGAGGATCCAGGGGCTCCGTGTGCTCAGCATGTCTTGCTGCTGCCTGGATTCTATGCTGAGAGATGGACACATAGACCCATCGCCTGTGACGTCGGCTCAGCCAGCAGTTCACCAGTAAGGAACTCACTCTCATGCGCGCGCGCACACACACACACCTAGCATGCCATTCATTCAGTCAAAGGGATTGTGTTACTGAGAAATGAACCTTGATGTTGCAAAGTGATTGAAATGCATGGAGATAATTTTGCTGTAGCTTCCTTGTTCACATGGCCCTTTCATGACAACGCAGCATGGTCTCTGCAAAAGGACACTGACGTATGCCCAGGCTTTCAGAGGCTATTTTGGGATGAATGGTCTGCTGGGCTGGCTTTTGTGGGTTCTCGTGAAGTGAAATGAAGCTGGAGGCCTTAATTCTGGGCTTTGTCTACATGGCAGGAAACAAAGCCATGGAGGTGCTGGGAGGGGCAGAGGCAGGAGGAGGGTTTAAAGGGACTGGGCTCATTAGCCCGACACTGCTCAAGTCCAAGGCTGTGAGGATTGAATGCCAGGCCTGGAAGGAAGATCCCAAAGGGATATTGCCCATGACGCATGCAGGCCTTTGGGGCTTTGTGAGGTTGGCAGGGGATTGCAGAAGAGCTGCTGTGCTGAACAGTGAGATGGGCTCAAGAGACAGTGCCTGGGCCCTAGCCTAGGGCTCCGGCTGTTGCCCGAGGCCACTCCCCAGCCCTCCGAGAATGATGTCTACCAAGTAACCCTGGAGCAGAAAGGCAGCCAGTGGAGGACCCTCAACTGATCCGGGGATAGTGATAAGTGAGCAAAGAAGAAGATACTTGGTAACCTCAAAGAGTTTTCCATTCCTCCTGCTTAGAGGTTCTTAAGAACCAAGAGGCTGGAATGAAGGCAAAAATACACCAAATGAATGCATTCAGGAAGCTTGGGATGCAAGTTCACTCTGCTGAGCGATCTTGCAACGCCCAACCCAAAGACAAGTGGGTGTTTACTACTCTCCCACCTGGCTCTCGCAAGGGTGTCCACCCCCATATGCCACCATGAGATCACTTGGTCTAAGGCAAATCTCTGGTCATTTCACTTCCCCATCCAAAACCATTGTGGTATAGCCTAAGTGCTCAATATATGTTTGATGCATGAAATAGTCTTCCATGGGTCTGCACTGCCTCCTTAGTAAAGTCCACATGCACTCATCTGCACAGAGAGCTTTCTATAATCAGGTCTCAAGTTACCTATTCAGCATCCTCTTCCACTCTTCCCTCACACTTGCCTTTTCCTACTGGTAATAGGCCTGGTGATTTTCTTTATATGGAACAAAATCTACTCTGATCATGGCAATTCCTCACATGAGAAATCTCCTCCCATTTACTTCTCCCATTTCCCTGTAGCAACACACCTCCTATTTGTCAATGCCGTGGAGGAAAGCCACCTCCTCCAACGAGCCATATTGGGCCATTCCAGGAAGATGTGTCTGCATATGTTTAAGAACAAAGGAAAGAGGGATGTTAATTTACTTCTCTGAGGTCACAATTCCCTTCAGTACCCTGAATCTCATTTCTTTTTATCTATTTTAAAAATAGTAATAACTGAGTCAGTCACCGTGGCACATTACTGTAATCCCAGCTACTTGGGAGGCTGAGGCAGGAAGACCACAGGTTCAAGGCCAGAGCCAGCGTATACAATTTACTGAGACCCGGTCTTAAAATTAAAAAAAATTAAAATGAGGCTGGAGTACAGCATATGAGAAGCCTGGGGCTCAACCCCCAGTACTAATCTTTAAAAAAAGTAATAACTGTCACCTCACAAAATTGTTGAAATTGAATGAGATTGTGTGTGTGTGTGTGTGTGTGTGTGTGTGTGTGTGTGTGTGTGTAGGAAATTATTTTCTGGGGTCCAACTATTATAAATATTATGCACATGTTAAAATTCTAATTGTATATTCATTTTTTTTCTCTTTGCCATGCTCTGCATCTGTGCTGTATAATAGGTTAACCACTGGGCACCTGTAGCCAGTGAGCCCTGGAAATGTGGCTAGTCTGAATTGAGGTGTGCTCTAAGTGTGAATATACACCAGAGTGTGAAGACTTATTATCTCAAAAAAAAGTAAAATATCTAATAAATAATTTTATAGTGATCATAGATCGAGGTAATATTTGGATATATTAGCTTAAAAATCTCCTAGCATAATGTTTGTTTGTTTGTTTGTTTGTTTGTTTGTTTTTGCGGTACTAGGGGGTTGTACCCAGGGCCTTCCACATATTTTGCAAGTGTTCTACCACTAGGCTGCATCCTCAGCCCATATTTTATTTTTTTGTCTTGGGACAAGGTCTCACTAAGTTATGCAGGTTGCCTCTGGCCTCAGACTTGCAATCCTCCTGCCTCAGCCTCTCAAGTTGCTGGAATTACATGTGTCACCACTGTGCCTGGCTCTACAAGCACAATAAATCGCACAATTTTTTTTTACTCATTGAGTGTGGCTACTATTGTTAGGTGCTGTGGAATTGGTGTGCAACTCATAGCGACCCTATGTACAACAGGTGAAACACTAGTGTCATTGCTTCTCTGCTATTCATAGGGTTTTCAATGGCTGATTGTTGTTTGGGAGTGGGTTGCCGGGTCCTTCTCCCAAGCCTACAGCACCTGGTGTTCCCAGGCGGTCTCCCATCCAAGTACTAACCAGCTCCGACCCTCCTTAGCTTCCGAGATCTGATGGGATTGGATGCCACAGTGGTGCTGCTGCAGGCTACTAGAAAACTTAACATTTCCCAGAGAGCTTGCACTTTTTTTCTCATGTGGCACTGCCCTGGGGAGTTAAAAATGTGCCATCCTCATCCTGTCAACACCTGTGGGAACCCTGTTAGTATTTGTGGATTGAGTTTTGGTGTGAGCGCCATCTCCGCTCCCCATCCCCTCAGCAGGTGCAGGGCAGGTCAGGCTGTGTTCTTGGCCTGTGTGAGGATGGCCTGGATGGGGGACACTGGCTGTACCACGGTCCCCTCCTGCTAAGTTTCCCTGGTCACAGCCACTTCTGGAGAACAGATCACGCCCCGCAGTGCCACCAGTGCACCAATCAACCTTTAGAGCCACCTTGGGGACTGGCCTCTACCCTCCCTGCCTGCCTCTGCTGCCTCTCCCAGCAGCTGCCCCCAGCAGTCCCAGTTCTGACCATTTCCTGGGAGGGAAGGAGAGGTGAGTTAGCACACAGTGTGTCCCAGGAGAACATAGCTGCCTGAGGAATAGCCCTCCCGCACCTCTCAGCACCCTGAGGTCCCATCCCCAGCAGCTTCCTAAGAGCACAGCTCCCACCCATAGAGCAGGGCAGTGGGGCACCCTGGGCCTTCCACACAGGAAGCCTGGAGCCCTTCCTCCTGGGCTACATAGCAAGGCCACCTGTCTTCTCTGGGGCTCACTGCCCAAGTAAGGAGAGGAGCCAAAGGCTGTTGGAACCCCACAGCTCTGCTCTTGGCCCTGGGCAGCCCCGCCGGCCCTCAGCGGCTCCTCGGCCATTTGGATTCTCCCTCCTCATGCAAAGCTCTGGCTGGGACGTCCTCCAGGGATGGCCCTGAGCAGATGCTCTCACGCCCACCACCTGGGACCCCACGAGCTGGCATCCACTGGCCCCTCCTAGCTGCAGC
This sequence comes from Pedetes capensis, assembly GCA_007922755.1. NCBI lineage: Eukaryota > Metazoa > Chordata > Mammalia > Rodentia > Pedetidae > Pedetes > Pedetes capensis. The sequence continues at coordinate 30,397 of VMDO01006617.1, forward strand.
CAAGGTGCACTCAGCTCCCCGGGGCTGACCCACCAAGACAAGCGGGCGGCTGAGGACACCCAAAGTAGGGGACCACTTGGCCCTGCCACGCTGGGCTCCATAATAGTGCTTAAAGGGATTATAGGACTTTTCAAAATAGACTCGTAGCAGGCCTCGGCGAGGGATTTGTCTCTCCTGAGTGTCTTTTCTTTGGGATGCGTGTCAGAAGGATTCTTAAATCTTCAGAAAGCCCTCCTCTCTCCGTGCGCCCGAGGACGTGGCAGTGGCGAGGCACAGTAAAAAACCTGCTGATAGACAGATGGAATGGGGTAATTATACGCAGGAGGGAGAGAGGGAGCGTTTGCTGAAATTATTAGTGTGGGCAGACAATTAGAGGCTTTTCCAGAAGATTACACTTTTCCCTCCCATCTGCGCTCCATTTAGGAGTTTTTACATTCACAATGCTATTTCCTCCTCAGCTGTGCCATTTGCCATTTTGCCCAAATTATTATTGTGCTTGACTTTGCGTTTGTTCAGCCCTCACCGGCGCTGCCATCTTCTCTCCTTGGCACTTGCTCGCTCTCTCCGAGCCTCCCGGCATCTCTCCCTTCCTGTCACTTTCCATTTCTTCTTCCTTCACTCTCTCTTCTTCCCGCTCCCCTGGTCCCCAACCAAGATCCTCACACATCCTCAAATGGCCGTTAAGAGGGTGGCTGTTGGTTGGCAGTCTGTGTAGCACATGATCCATCCAGTGTGCAGTGGCTGGAGGTGGTCAGGGGCCTGCGGACCACTCAGAAAATCTGGGGGAAGCTGAGCTCCCAGGCTGGATCAGAAACTTTTTTTTAACAGTGTCATAATTTTTGTAACTTTTTAAATGTTTGATTAACATGTAAGAATCGTATATACTTAGGGTGGTGGTGGTGGTTAGGTGCTGTTGAGTTGGGTGCTGATCCATAGCAAACATATATCCTGTATGATATTGCTGTAAGTGGATACAGTGTGCGCTGGTCATATCAGGGTAATTAACATTTCCAGCTCCTTATCACTTCTTTATGTTGGGGGCCTTTGAGCGCCACTATCTGGTCCTTTGTAATGGGGTGTTGTAAACTACAGTCCCCTCCCTGGGCCACGGAACAAGGGAACCGACTCCTTCTAACTGTGTTTTGGTTCCCGTTTAGAGTCCAGAGCTTAGGGTAGGAGGGAAGAGCCGGCATTTTACCTGAGTTCAATTTACTGGGGTTGGTTTAAATCTTCTGACCTCATGTGGCGCTCAAGTGTAGATCCTATGGCCTTGTTCATAATCACTGTTCATTGATTCATTCATTCAGCAGAAGGTCACTGAGCGTCTGCTATGTCTCTGTCACAGATCTTAACACTGGGAAGGGCCAGGAGAACCAGCACTCATTGAAGTTCTGTCCTGAATCCGGGTCTGTGGAAGGAGCTTTGGCAAAAGGAATTAGTGTCCTCACAATCTAAATGAGGGGGAAAAATATGCTCTGAGCGATTAAACTGCTGGCCCAAGTTAGAGCCACAGCACCAGGCCATGGATCCTGCCCAGTTTGGTGGGCCTGCAAAGCCAGTTCTTTCTGCAGTCGACCCTGGGACCCAACATGATAGAAATCTTTTGAGGTACCATTGTCTTCTAGATAAAGAAGCACATAACCAATTATAGTGGGAACTGAGGAGGGCTGTGAGCCAGGTGAACAATGACCTGGTGGATCCTGAGGAGAAAGTGACTGTCATAGTCCATTTTCTGTGACTGTAACAAAATACCTGAGACCAAGTAATTTATAAAGAATAGAGGTTTATTAGCTCATGGTTCTGGAGGCTTGGAAGTCTGTGAGCATGGCACTGGCATCTGCTCAGCGTCTGATGAGGGCCTTCCTGCTGTATTACAACTTGGTGCCACCAAGCACAGTGGCACAAGCCTTAATCCCAACAGCTCAGGAGGCTGAGGTAGGAGGATTGCAATTTTGAAGCCAGAGGCAGCCTGCATAACTTAGCAAGATCCTGACTCAAAATAAAAGTAAAGACTGGGCTGGGGGTGCAACCCAGTGGTAGAGCACTTGCAAAGTGTGTGGGAGGCGCTGGGTTCAACCCCTAAATTCTGAGAAAATTAAAAAAAAAAATCAATGCTGTGTGGCAAGACAGAGCAAGCGCATTCACTTAAGTCTCTCTTCCTCTTCTTGTAAAGCTACTAAGCCATCCTGGGCTCCCCACCCTCATGACCTCCTCTAATGCAAATGCCCTCAAAGCCCTCACCTCCAAATTCCATTAACCTATGACTTCAGGGGGTAGGTTTCCAACACTGGAAATTTGGGGGGACACATTCAAACCCTAGCAGTTCTGAGCACTCATTCTCAAGAGGTGGGGCAGGAGGATGGCAGGCAGAGAGACCAGGAAGGACATCTTAGCCAATGGAACACCGGGAGCGTAAAGGCGAGTTTGAGGAAGGAGCCGACGCTTAGTGAGTGCAAGTTTTTTTTTTTTTTTCAGTCCAGCCTCTTTCCCTATGCCATGCCATGTAATGCCCAGGGCAGCCCGTGGGTGGTCCTTGTTAACACAGATGAAGAAAAAGTCTAGGAAGGAGAAATGGTTTGCCTGGAGAGGAAAAGATGCAATGGAGGCAGGGTCTGAACCCTGGTCAGGGTCTTTTGAGAGCTTAGCTCATGTCCTTGGTCTGGCGAGAGCCACAGTGTTTGAACTCTGTGGGATATTTGGTGGGGTGAGTGGGTTGTGTGCAAGGGGGTGGTGTGGCTCTGGAGTGGGAACGGCATCCTCATGCCAACTCTCCAAGGGCCTTGGGAACTGCGCAATGGGGTTTGGACCTCCTGGAGGCAGTGAGGCACCCTTAGGGATTTGCAGTTGCGCTGTGATGGTCAGTGTGCAGGCCGGCGGGGCAGAGAACTGGCCACAGGCGGTTGGAAGGCAGCTCCCAAAGTCAAGCGAGAGGCGATGCGCCTCCCCTGAAGGGGCAGGAGTTTGGAGGCCGATTTGGTGTCTGATTGGAAGCTGGGGATGAGGGGACAGCAGGAGCTGAGGATGACGTGGAAGTCGGAGCCTGACAAATTGAATGGTTGATGGTGTCATTAGCCACGCTAGGGAATCCAGGAGGAGGAGAAGGGGCAGAGAAAAAGGGAGAAGGGTGAGCTAATCAAGAGGGCTGCCAGAGGCCCCTACGGCCTTCTGAGCCTGAGCATCGGAGGAGGCGGCAGTGCTGGGGAACTAGGGAGGATGCATTGAATTAGAGGAAAAGTAAATTAAAAAGTAAACTTTCCCAAGGGTGTGGCTCTGTACGTCACACCTGCTAGTGCGTCTCCATGGGAGGAGGAGGACTGTCCAGGAGCCACAGCTCCCTCTCCCTGCCTCCCTCCTGCCTTGGATCTCTGTGGGGCTCCCTGTTTCAGTGCAGCACAGCCTCAGAAGCACAAGCACCCCCAGATCCTCAGCACCCCACAGACACAGAGGTTGGCCCCACACCAAGGCCCTGGCTCAGCCCTGTCACCCTGGAATAGTGGCCCACACAGCCAGCGTGTAAAGCACTGGGGCAGGGTGGTATCAGCTTCTACAAGCTTTACTGAGCCCAGAGATGGGGATGCAAGGACCAGGGGTACAGGAATTGGGGCCAAAGGGAACCCAAGTGCTACATGACTTATTGACTTTTTTTGTTTTTTGTTTTGTTTTCTGTTTTTTGTTTTTGCGGTACTAAGGATTGGACCCAGGGCCTCGTACTTGCATGCTTTGCAAGTGCTGGACCACTGAGCTGCACCCCCAGCCCATTTTTTTACTTTTTGAGACAGGGTCTTGCTAAGTGACGCAGACTTCCTCTGGTCTTGAACTTGTGATCCTCCTGCCTCGGCCTCCTGGGCTGCTGGGATTACAGGCGTGTGCCACGAAGCCAACTACTCTTTTTTTTTTTTTTTTTTGAAGAGCTAATCCCAATGGCTTTGGGGGCTCTGTGAAATGGCACATTTAAATAACAGAAAAACACTGGGCCAGGAATTGGGCACTCTGCTGTTGTGACTCAGACGCTGGCTTTTCGGTATTAGACAAGTCACCTCCTTCCTCTGAGCTCAGAACCCTTCCTCCCGTATCATTTTCTAGCTCGCGATTCCTCTGATCACACCAATGAGAGATCCAAGAAACGCTGATGAGTTAGAGCAGGTGGTGGTAAATGCCTGTGCAGGGTCAGATGGCAAACACCGTGGGCGTCGTGGGCTCTACGGTCCCTTTCAGCACTATCCAGCTCAACCACTGCCACATGACAGCAGCCAGAGACGGTGTTCAAATGAGCAGGCGAGGCTGTGTTTCAATAAAGCTTTATTTATAGAAGTGGAGGCCATATTTGGGACATTGTCTACTGACACCTGATATAGAGCATTCTGGGCTCTGAGGCTTGTATCTAATCTTCCATTCAAAGCAAAAGAGAGAGGGTCTTCCCCCTCTTTAGGAGACAATGAGTTTGGGTTAAGAAAATGGGAAGGGGCCTGCCTAGCTTTTCCAGCCCCTGTCCCAGCTCTTGTTGTTGTTGTTGTTATTGTTGTTGTTGTTGTTGTTAGGTACCATCGAGTTTGTGTCCAACTCATAGCAACCCTACATACAACAGGCAAAACAGTATTGTTAGTGCTTGTCTGCTATTCATAGGGTTTTCAATGGCTGATTTGTTTTTGGAGGGGGGAGTGGGTTACTGGATCCTTCTCCCAAGCCTATAGCACCTGAGAATCCCAGGCAGTTCCCCATCCAAGCGCTGACCAGGCCTGACCCTGCTTAGCTTCCAAGACCTGATGAGATCGTACTCCACAGTGGTACAGCTATAGGCCAGCTCTCCCTAGAAGGGAGTTTTACATTTAGTGAGCATCTGACCTATACTTAGTGAGCACTTTCACATACATAATAGATATCCATCATCATCAACTTTGCATTAATAACCTTGCATTACTAACCTCTTGTACAGATTTTTTTTTTCAGTACTAGGGGATTGAACCCAGGGCCTCGCACATACTTTGCAAGCACTCTGTCACTGGGCTATACCCCCAACACATTTTTTCTTTTTTCTTTTTTTTTTTTTTTTTTTTACTTTGAGTCAGGGTCTCACTAAGTTATTCAGGCTGCCTCTAGCCTTGAACTTGTGATCCTCTTGCCTCCGCCTTCCAAGTCGCTGGGATTACAGGCATGTGCCACTGCCCGGCTCAGGCTTTTTTTTTTAAAGATTTCTTTAGAGGTTAGGCAACTGCCCCAAAATTGTATTCCTTAGGATAGAGTCAGATTAAAACTTCAAAGACATCAGATGATCCACTGACATCACTAATCCCCAAACACGGATGTCTCTTTGTCCAGAGGCCTGGTCAGCACCCCACACCTGCCAGAGCCACTCTCCCTGCACCCACAGAGCCCGCGGAGTCCTGAGCCATCACTCTCTGCACTTTCCTTGCTTCCTCGGCAGTATTTTCCTTCCCCCTTGTAAATGTCATGGAGCGTGATGCTGACACCGTCAGACAGAATCCCCAGTCCAGACGGCCCCAGCCAGGGGAGACACAGCCCCGGCACGCGCTCGCTAGGATACAATGGAAAAGTGCAATTCACTTTAAATAGATTCCCATAAATAAGCAATAAAACAGGAACAGCCATTTGCAGTGAGCGTTTCCAAGGTTTGATGAGCTAGGAGTTCGGACTGGGGGGAAAACAAAGAGCCTTTTTCATTATTTCCCCATCCCTGCAATTTTCTTTTACTGCCTGACGACTTTGAAAGGGGAACAGCGAAAGTGGTTCCCTGAGGGATGGAGCCCAGGCTCCCTTCGCCCACTGCAGCTTGCCATGTTCAACTTCCAAGTTGTGCAAGTGTGACTTTGTAAGCTGAGCCTCTTCCCTCCACGTCTTTCACCTGGGGCTGCCTCGGCCCTGGGCTTCTGTCGTTAAGTTTCCAGGCTCTGGGAGATCAGATGGGCAGAGAGGGCCAGGACTTGAGGAAGGCAAAGTCCAGGAGATTGAGCCCAAAGTTCCCGAGTGATACAAAGGTGTGTCTCGATGCTGTGGAGTGGGCTGCAGCCCAGTCAAGAGCATGGTCTGAAATATCTCCGTTTCTTCTCCTGTTTTCTCTGCTGTCAGACATGACTCGATCGCTAAGAGTAACTCTATCTCAATTTATGTTAATGGGAAAAGCTATAGACAGACCTTGTCCTGGTTGGCAGAGGAGATTTTCGCTTTGGAAACGCAGCTGGATTTGAGGTCTTTCTGACTGTGTGTGTGTAGCCGTGCTGACATGCATTTGTACACATGCACATGTAGGTGCAAGTGTGGGATGCTCGCATCATCTCAATCTTCCTTGCTAACTTTGAAATGCATTTTTCGCCTCCCACTGGGAAGCTAGGCTGGGATTTAGCTCAGTTGGTAGAGCCCTGCGCTGCAGTCTCTGAGGTCCCGGGTTTGATCCCCAGCACTGCAAAAATGGGAGACGGACCTGGCAATCCACTCCCCAGGCAATCCCAAAACAGTCAGCCATTGAAAACCCTATGTGGGTCGCATGAGTCGGATACCGACTCGATGGCACCTAACAACAACAACAATGGGAAGTTGTCCATGCTGTGACTTCTTGGGACCTACCAGAATTACCTGTCTTCTTATTGGAGCCTGCAGACACCCTCCTCTCCTGGCTCTCTGATTTTGCTACTCCCTTAGAACCCTTTATCTCAGTGCTGTTGAGTCATTTCTGATGCATAGTGACCCTCACAGGGTCTTCAATGGCTGATTATTTCAGGATTGCCTCGTGTGTGGATTGCCACATCCTTCTCCCATTTTTGCAGTGCTGGGAATCGAACCCAGGACCTCAGAAACTGCAGAGCATCACTCTACCAACTGAGCTAAATCCCAGCCCCCTAGAATCCTAGCCAGTCTTAAAATCTCAAAATTGGCTGCAACCAAGAGCTTACTTTTCTGCTAATATCCAGCCACTTTGCCTTCCCCTGAAATTACTGCCCTAGGTAGAACTCCTTGGAGAGTGTGGAATCCTAGCAGAGCTGCCAAACAGCAAAGTCCTCTCCAAGAGCCATGCTGCAGATGCAAGTCACAGGGTCACAGGACTTCACATTTGATTGTACACTGTCATTTACTCTTTGCAGAAGGTTTTGTGTATGTTAGTCTAGTAAGCTCTTTGAAGACAAAAAACGAACGCATGCCCACAGCCTCGTGGCGGCATTTACAGTGCATGAGGAGCAGTGCCGAAGTCGGTGAGTTAAAGATCATGAGCTTCTCTTAGTGTTTACCTCTCTGTGTGTCAGCCCAGCAACTTTGCTAATCTGGGCCAGGTTCAGCAGAACCTAGAAGACTCACTCATCCATCACGAGTCACCTGAGCGTCAGCTAGGGGACAGCTGGCCTGCGATGGCCTCACACACACGTCTGGTGGCTGCCAGGCTGGTGGTGGTGGTGACACAGTGGCTGGGCTGCATGTCTGTCGCCGAGTTAGCACCGCCTTGTTCACACAGTGGCAGCAGATTCCCAAGGGAGCCTCACAAGGCCCAGGCTCGGAAGTGTCACAGCCTCACTTCCACCACATTCTTTTGGCTGAAGCAGGGTGCCAGGCCAGCTCAGATTCAAGGGATGGGAAACAGCCTGTGCCCTTGAGGGAAAGAGCTGAAAGACACATTGCCTAGGGAGTGGACCCAGGGAGCAGAGGAGCAGCTGTCAGCCTGCCTTACGCACTAATGATTGGCTACAAAATATCAAGAGGCACAATATTCCAAAGTCAGTTCTGCTATAATCTACCTGTTTCTACGTCCTCATCATCTTCAGTGCCCAGCTCCGTCTCTTCCAAGTTTGGTCATTGTATCGTCATCACAGATGGGCATCAAGAGAAGAAAGTCTTTGTTATAACTGAATAGATAATCTAATTAAGTAGGACCAAGAGATCAATGCCATCTCTTGTTAGATGAGCCAACCTGTGAATTCATGTTGTTAGGTGCCATGGAGTCAGGTCCAGCTCATACCAACCCTATGTGTACAATAGATCGAAACACTCTCTGACATTGTGCTATGCCCGGCACTATTATCAGTACTTCTCTTCTATTCATAGGGTTTTCAATGGCAAATTGTTTCAGGAGTGGATAGCCAGGTCCTTCTCCCTACCCTGCTGCACCGGGTATTCCCAGGCAGTCTCCCATCCAAGAACTAACAAGGCTGACCCTGCTCTGCTTCCGAGATTAGGCAGGATCTGATGCTAGGATGCTATGGCTGCACATGTGAATTCATAAGATGGTAGGAAATCAACTGTGAATCCAGTAAGTTTTACTTCCACTAAGAAGCAATCAGCAAACATTCAGGTTTTCTTCAGTCAAAAGTGCTGGCCCAACCATTGCCCAGAGAACAGCCCAAGGATCACAGAGATTTAGAAAGGTCTGTAGCTTTGGCTCTGGCCCATCTCCCTCCTCCATGTTTGCTGTTGTTGTTAGGTGCCATCAAGTCGGTATCCGACTCATAGTGACCCTATATACAACAGACGAAACACTATTGTCAGTGCTTCTCTACTATTCATAGGGTTTTCAATGGCAGATTGATTTTTGGGAGTGGGCTACCGGGTCTTTCTCCCAAGCCTACAGCACCTGATGTTCCCAAGCTGTCTCCCATCCAAGTACTAAACAGGTCAGACCCTTTGCCATTGAAAACCCTATGAATAGAAGAGAAGTACTGACAATAGTGCCGGGCATAGCACAATGTCAGAGAGTGTTTCGATCTATTGTACACATAGGGTTGGTATGAGCTTAGCTTCTGAGATCTAATGGGATTGGATGCCACAGTGGTACGGCTGCAGGCTCCTCTATGGTAAGGTTCACTAATCAGGTAACCTGGGGCTTTCCTCAGGCCTCATCAAGGCCACCTGGGCTGTTGCTGTTGGTAGCCATCTCCCACTTCATAAGTACTAGTGATCCAAGATGAGACATAGCTGGACTAAATATTCATCACACACATTTACCTTTAGTTCATGAGTATCTGTTTTATTTATTTTTTAACATATATGTTTGTTCACAGTACCTATCAAAAAGAAATTGGTTTTGGAATGATGGGAGAGCTTGTTGTGTTGGGGCTTGGGAAATTGAAAGTAATTTTTCCCTTATAAAGCTGAATTACACATAAGGTTCTTTTCTTGGACATTCAGCAGAGAAGGCCTATAGTGTGGCTCCTGCCTTTCTAAAATGTATTTTTAATTGTGATTTAAAAATGCAAGTAACATAAAATTTACCATCCTAACCATATTTAGCATTTAGTATATTCATTCACATTTTGTGAAACAGATTTCCAGTGCTTTTTTATCTTATAATTCTAAAACTCTGTACCCATTAAAAAACAAATCCCTGTTCCTCTCTCTCATAGCCCCTACTTTGTGTTTCTATTAATTTGACTACTGTAGACCCTTGTGTAAGTGAAAGGAATCATACAGTATTTGTCCTTTTGTGGGTGACTTATTTCACTTAACGTAATGTCCTCAAGTTTCTTCCATATTGTAGCATGTGACAGGATTTCCTTATTTTTTAAAAAACTGAGTAATATTCCATTGAATGCATATGCCACATTTTATTTATCTATTCATCATTAATGGACACTTCGGTCCCTTCCGTTTGTTGGTTATTTTGAATAATACTGCTGTGAACATGGGTGTGCAGATATCTCTTCAACACTCTGCCTCCAGAAGTGGATTGCTGCATTTTATAGTAATTCTATTTTCAATATTTTGAGGAATCACTATTTTCCACAATGATTACACCATCTTACAATATACAAACAGTGCACAAGAGTTCCAATTTTCCTACATCCTCCGGAACGTTTGTTATCTTCTGAGGTTTTCTGACAGTTGCCGTCCTAATAGATGTGAGGTGTTATCTTGTGGTTTTGATGTGTGCTCCTCTGATGATTGGTGATGTGGAACATCTTAACATACGCTTGTCGGCCATTTGTAAATCATCTTTGGAGACATGTCTACTCAACTCCTTTGCCCACTTTAAATCTGGTTATTTGATTTTTTATTGTAGCATTCATATATTTCTTTTACTACTGTAATAAATATCCATTACATCACCAACAAACAAGAAAAGTGGAGTGCCGACATCAATCTGTGTCATATGTCTTATCTTCTGGCGCCCAAAGTAACCAGGCACTGTCTTGAATCTTAAGTTCATCATCATCGACTAGCTTCCTTTTTTTTTTTTTTTTAAGTAAGGTTTTACTATAGCTACATATGTTCTTTGAAGAAAGGAATATTTTTGGTTTGGATTGATTTTATCTTCATAATCATGCAATATGTATTCTTCTGTGACTTGCTTTTCCATTCAAATTCTATTACTAAGGCTAATCCATATTGTTGCATATGGCTATTATTCATGCATTTTGACTGAGGTTTATTATTCCATCATACACACACACCACAATATATTTATCCAGTCTCCTGTCAGAGTACGTTTGTATTGTTTCCAAGTTTTGCTTTTTATGAATAGTGCCAATGTGGGCATTCTCACACACGTCTGCCAATGTACATGTGCCGAAATTACCCTGGTGTATTTCCCAGTAGAGGAATGGTTGGGTTATGAAGTATTCACATTTTCAGTTGTAACAAGTGTTGGCTGTACAATTTCACACACCCACTGGCAAAGTACAAAATGTTCCGTGGACCCACATTCTCTCCAGTACTTGATATTGTCACGCTTCTTCCATCTTCACAGTCAAGTGGGTGAACGTGGTATCTCATCTGCCCTTGATGTACATTTCCCTGATTATTAATGTGGTTGAACACACTCGTCATTTGTTTATTGGCCATATGTGTTTCTTTAATCAAATTAAGAACTTCTGTCCATCAAAACACTGCAAATAAAGTGAAAAACAAAATACAAACCAAGACAGGATCTTTACCACACACATAGCTGACAAAGAATGAGCGTGAAGAATATACACAAGAGGACAGCTCACTGAAAAGGATATGGGCAGGAGAAATGACAAGCATTTCACATAAAATCTCCCAGTTATTACTGTCAGCCATAAAGATCTGTTTGTGTTCATGACAGCGGCTGGCCTCAGAGTTGTATTTCCTCCATCAAATGGAGACTTCTTTGCATAGAGACACAACTTTCTAAGGATGCCTTAGTTAGCCCTGGGATTAGTCAGAAGAGCCTTCTGTTTCTTCTTTACCTACTGGAGAATTCATCTGAGTCTACAAAAAGTGTAAGCAGGGACAAAAACTTTTAGCTAAAGCATGCTCACGGATGGTTGCCTAGGGGTGTTGGGACTGAGTAACCCCTAAAACTTACAACAAAAAATGGTTATCCTTCCCAAAGAGAATTAGGTAACATTTTCCCATCCAGAGCCCCTCTGGAGTAATCCCACGGCGGGTAAGATTTGCCTTCTCTATCCATGCACTAAGAAAATTTCTTGCCCTAAATCTGCTCTCAGACTAATGACAAAAAAAAAAAAAAAAAAAAAAGAATCTACTCAGAACTAATTTCTCTCAAACATTCCCTGGAGCCAAAGAAATGGTTATGCATTTAGACTTCAAAGAATTTCCCTGCTGGGGTGTTGGTTTCTGGTGAAAAGTGAAGAGATGGGCGAAAGTAGTCTGCAAATACATGAATTAAGGAGCGTGGACAGTAGCTGCCAATAATCTTAAACACGGTATGCGCTGCAGATAAAGCCGCAACAGGTCCCCTTCTGAGGTCACACAGCTGAAACGGCAGGATGAGAGAGGGAAGCTGAAACAGCATCTTAGTCACACTCACAGAGGAAAGGCTTTCTTCTCGGGCTTCCTCTGGGGGCTTGGGCAAGACTGTCAGAAAGGAGGTCCTACCTCAGGAAAGCAGCGTGAGGCAGGGGGAAGACAGGGACCAACAAGAGGCCACTCTCCCATGTCTGTCCTGTGCATCACTAACTAGCTGGCGAAAGTGTCGCTTGCCATTTGCAGGTGATGGGAAGTGTCTGCCCACATTTGTCCACTTACTTGTCAAGGGTACCTCTTCCCTCTGGAGCCACGTGAAACCTGGCTGGGAGATTATGCCTTTCGTGCTCACTTGTCGGTCCTAAGCGATCCTCTGCTGAAACCCAGGTGGCCACAGAGAAGCGACAGGCAGGCAGGTAAGGAGTTGCACCGACTTGAGAGGGAAATAAGTAAAAGATAGACCCTTACAATGGAAGACTCCAGAGGAACTGGTTAACAAGGTGTCTCCTTCGATCTCCCAGATGCGTTTGGGTGGAGTAATTAGACGTGCCTACTCTGATGGAGGCTGCAATTTAGCTCCGATGGTAGAGCGCTGCTCTGCAATATCTGAGGTCCCCAGTTCAATTCCCAGCACAGCAAAAATGGGAGAAGGACGTGGCAATCCTCTCCTGAGGCAATCCCAAAACAGCCATTGAAAACCCTATGAGGGTCACTATGAGTCGGACACAACTCAACAGCATCTAACAACAACAACAACCCTGAGAGGAGCTGGGGTTTAACTCAGTTGGTAGAGTGCTGTTCTGAACCCCAGCACCACAAAAACGGGAGAAGGATGTGGCAATCCACTCCCAAAGCAATCAGCCATTGCAAGCCTGATGAGCCTCACGACACATCATACCTGACTCCACGGCACCTAACAACAACAAGCAACCCTGAGCAGTGTCAAGGTCAGGTAGAGCTGGCTGACAAGAGGGCAGCTGGAAACCCCCTTGTTGGCCCTGTCCTGCACACACGCTGGACAAAGGTGTTAATGACAGATCCTAAGATGCAAGACTGGGATCCTTGTAGATCCAGGTAGAACGTGCAACTCTGTGGCCTGCTTAGGTTCATCCTCTGGGATGATTCATGCTCCCCCAAGGCCTGATGGAGCAAATGCCTGGACCACATCTTAATCCCAGAAACCACTGGGAGGACGTGCTGGCTCATTGGAAAATCATTTTTCTTAAGCATTGCCAAGAATCCTTCCAGTCGCTGAGACGACAATCCTCAGGCAGTTGACATCTCCTGCAAGGGCACAGCGGGTCTGTTCCTCACCTGGTGACGATGAGGCAGCTCCTCTCTCTCTCTCTCTCTCTCTCTCTCTCTCTCTCTCTCTCTCTCTCTCTCTCACACACACACACACACACACACACACACACACACACACACACACACACACACACACACACACTTCTGCATAGCTTCTTTATAGCCAGCCAGACTAAAACAATATCGGAAACAGGAAAAAAAATCCCCCTGTCTGACCATTTTCCTGCTTTTATCCCCTCCTATCTTCTCTTCTTCCCAATCTTCTTTGGGGCCCAGGGAGCTCGGGGTGGTTAGTGTTTGATGTTATTAAGCAAAAACTCCGTGTGACGGTTCTCATGTCACCTCTGAGTCTCTCAGCATTGACAGGGACAAGAGCAGAGTTTATAAAACATACACACTTCCTCCCTCGCAGAAAACTGGGACAGCCACAGAGCTGATAAAATACACACTGCCCCCTCCTTCCAGAAAACTCACTGTATATATTCAAAGCAAATAACAATCCCTTCCTTTATTGTTTAATTATGAGCTGACGCAGTCAAGATAAAGACCCGACCAATCCAGGGCTCAAAAGTGCCAATCATCCTCGGCAGAAAGCTGAGGCTTACTCTCTCCTTTTATTATATTTGTTATGATTTTAGTTTGTTCAGCAGTAAATGTAATATTGACATTTAGAGACATTCGAGAAAGAAAAAAAAAGAAAAGGAAGGAAAGAAATGGGCAACCAACACCTCATTAGCTCGAGATAGGCGAGCAGTTTCTAACTGGGGGCTCTGGGTGTTTTCGCGCCCTCTTTTTAATTTCATTTTCCCTCCTCCCCTCCTGACATGTCCACAGTGGCATGTCTTGCGGTCCACAAGGTATTCACAATCAATATCTCCTATGTACAGCAGGCACAATCATGTTCCGAGCGGAAGAGGAAGGGTGTCAAATGCACTCCTCGGAGGTAATCTGACTGCGGCCAGCGCTGGGTGAGGAGGCAGCCGGGGAGCAGAGGCGCGACAGATGGGAGAAAGATGCTCTCGGGGCGCTGATTTACGAGGCTGGCAGCGACGCCAAGCTCTCTGGCTCCATCCATCTTCAAGCCCAAATTATTTTAGGCTTCTAGGTGTTGGCGTGCTACCGAGGCTGGAGTTATTCTTAAGGAAGTTAGGCATCTCCTTCCCTTTGACATATTCATAAATAAAATTATTTATCTCTCAGATTTAACTAGCGCCCCGCATAGGCATTAAGCCTTTAGTTTCTTTTTCTAGATGATTCCTTTGTCTCCTCTGTAGCAGATAGGAGGAAGGGGAGGGAGTTTCCCCTGGCTGACAGTGGAGCCTGCTCCTCACACCCGCCCCTCCTTCAGGTCTTGCTCGCGCCACCGTGACCAGCCTCCCGGCTCTCTCACTAGCCTGTGCTTTGGGATGGGGGCCTCATCTTGTTCATCTCTGCATCACCAGCACCCCAAACAATGCCTGGCACAAAGGGGAGCGAGGATAATGTAAATTTGGGTTGACTAGAAAAGCAGGGAAGATGCATTAATGAATGGCTCAATCAACTAATTGATCACGTGAGAGATGATCGCAAGAGAAAGTCTCAGGAAGTAATAAAACTGCCTCAAAGCTAATAGAAAGCCCTGCAGTTTCCCCCCCCCCCATGGTCCTGTCTCCACAACGCCCAGCTCCGAGTAGTCGAGGAATCCCTGGAGACTTTGGTGTGTATTTCTGTGGATTCTTCCCAAGCAGCCATCCAGCTGGGTAAGAGTGCCTTGTTTCTGGGGTTTAATCATTCAAAAATGAAAATACTTTAAAAAATAATTCCCAGCTAGGTAAATTTGGGGATGGTACTTTGGGCAGGGGGCTGCGCCCTGAGTAGTTACTCTTCCCTCTGTGTGCTGATCTGAAGAGATTGGTAATGCAGATGACCCAGGTTAAGGCAATTCTGTGAATTAGCTATGGCAAAAAAGCCCAGAGGGAAAATAACCACCATCTCACGGCCAGGCACCACATGTTGGACTGTATCACATGACACAGGACCACATGACAGCACTGTATCAGTTAATTAGCTCCTTTCAGTGGCACCCTTCGTGAACTTGAGCCTTCTTAGCTTCCAGCCTGCTCCGTGGTCTTGGCCCTAAGCATATCTGCAACCTCCCCTCTGGAATCCTGCCCTCCAGCCACCCCATTACCTGCAGTTCCAGGAAGGCTGTGCCCTGTTGCGCCTTCTTCGCACTTCTTCCCGATGTCACTCTCCCCCTACTTACATCTGGATAAGGCCTTCTTATCTTGCAAAATTCAGCCCACTGTGACATGGTCAGGACACTGTCCCTCGCCTACCCTCCTCAGTCTGTGCCGGTGTCCCAGCCCTGTGGTCTGCACTGGCCAGCACTGAATCTATGGCAGCACGAGGCCTGGACTCTCTTTGCGTATCTTGCATTGCGCTCCACAGACCCTTAAAGTTCACCAGAACAGGAGGGCGTCCTAAATGGCCCATAAATGTTTACTAGTGAGTGAAGATGCACGGCCAAATTAACGAGAGAATGCTAACTACTATAAAAAGGCCGTCAGTCTGGAAAGGGCCTTGGGGAAGCTATATGGCCTAGGAACCTGCCTCCAGACTTGAGCCATGGAGTCAGAAAGGTCCTGCAGAAAAGTGGACTGTGGAGAAGTTCAAAGTGAAGGGAGAAAGCAGGCACCCCAGTCAATAACTGAGACAAGAAAGGAAGCAGCCGCTTCCTGCCTGGGGCAGGAGTTGCTCAGCCCCCAGCATGGTACCCGAGGAGCCAGAACACAGAATGCTGACCTCGGGTCTATTGGTCTGAGGTCCAGTGCATGGAAGGGAAGTAGAGGCAGGGTGGGAGCAAGAAGAAGGAGGCTTTGCATGTGGGGAGTAGGTGAAGCTTTGGGGGCATGAAAAGCTGGGTGGAGTCCCAGGCAGTCACCCATCCAAGGACTAACCAGGCCAACCCTGTTTAGCTTCCAAGGTCAGGTGGAATTGGATGCCAGGGTGCTATGGCTGCAGATCTGCTGTTTACAGGGTTTTCAATGGCTGACCATTTCGGGACTGCTTCGGGCGTGGATTGCCACAAAGTGATGTTAGGCACACAATCCTGCGGTTGTTGGGATGGAAGAGAGGCTAGAGGAAATACAACGATGAAGGCTGCAGAGGTTCCTGACCCAATGGGGTCGCTATCTGACCCCAGAGGTGTGGGGAAGCTCCAAGGAATATCACTGAATGGCATGCGGGCAACTCGCTGAACAGCCAAGATGCTGCCAGCCGTGGGGAAACAGGCACCGGCGGCAGCAAGAGCTCAAAATGGGATGGGAAGGACATGTCACAGCATTTCAATTCAGCCATTGTGCTTGGGAATGTTTTAATTAAGGTTTATCTGTTACCATTATGACTGTAATCCTGAGAAGCTCCGAGCCTGCCCTGGCAGGGGGAAGAGAGGAGGAAAACATGTCATAAGTGAAATAATTATTAATTTAATCTCATTAAGTATAGATTATTAATTACCACTGTTCCCAGGCGCAGGGGGCAGACCCCTCGTCTGAATGGGCTCTTCAGCGCGGGTGGCTGTGCTGCGAAACTCACTTTGTCTTGGAAGGCAGCGATCCCACCTCCTTCCCATAGAAGTTCTACTGCAGGTCTCTGGCTGGGATTTCTCCTGAACAAAATGTGCTTAGCGGAGTTGTGGATATAATTGATTTGTCAAAGTGCTTACCTAGCACGTGTGCGAACCGGGGTTCAATCCCCACCATTTCATAAATAAATAAGAAGGAATCTGCTGAGGACTGTGAGAGAGAGGATCTGTGTAGGTTTGTTTCATCACTGCTGTGGGTTCACACGACCCCACGTGCCCACCGCCTGGACCTTCACCCTGCTGTAGGAGGTTGGTTCCTTCCACTGCTCTCAGGGCCCCCTGAGCATCCACTAGACCTTGTTGCACGAGTCTCCTCCCAAGTCCCCTGTGCTCTGGGCTGTGAGGTTCCAGAGGTCTACTGTGTCCTTCATCGTTGTATTTCCTCTAGCCTCTCTTCCATCCCAACACCCGCAGGATTGTGTGTCTAGCATCACTTTGTGGCAATCCACACCCAAAGCAGTCCCGAAATGGTCAGCCATTGAAAACCCTGCGAATAGCAGATCTGCAGCCATAGCACCCTGGCATCCAATCCCGCCTGATCTTGGAAGCTAAGCAGGGTTGGCCTGGTTAGTCCTTGGATGGGTGACTGCCTGGGAATGCCAGGTGCTGCAGGCTAGGGGGAAGGACCTGGCAATCCACTCCCTAAACAATTGAAAACCCTATACATAGCAGAGAAGCACTGACATAGTGCCGGGCATGGCACAGTGTCAGGGAGTGTTTTGTTCTGTTCTACATAGGGTCACTAAGAGTTGGACCCAACTCAATGGTACCTAACAACAACGTTAGAGGAGGAAGAGAGGGAAACAGGGAGGGAAGGAGGACAGGACTCAGGGAAGAGCAAGATCAGAGTAGAGAAGCCCTTCTTGCTGAGGCTCACTGGTGACAGGACCCTCAGCTTCTCTGAGCTCCAACATGCTGCCCTGCTGCATGTTCCAAGCCAATGCTACCCCTCCCTCTCCACACACAAACATCTCGATACATCTTTATAGGTGTAAAATGACTAATGACCATCAAAGCAAAGTGATTAGGTGGCCTTTACAAGCCTCAGTACCTGCCAGGATAACTATAAGTCACACTGACATCATAAATGGCTTCTCAGAAAATACAAACAAAAGAGGAGGCTTCCCCAGAGAAATGCATTTCATTCTAAAACGCTCTCTCCTGTTTGGTCATCAGGTAGTCACATTAGACTGGCCTGGGAGGGGCTATTCGTCAGCCTTAGGCAGGGACACAGCCAGTCAGATGAACTCACAATGACCGATACTATAGATGCTGATGGTGGCCCCCATGCCCCTCAGGGCCCTGAGGTTCTGTGCAGAGGACTTAGGACCACTTTGGGGAAGACAGGAAGCAAGGTTAATGAGTAAGTTCCGGTTGGCGGTGCCTTTGTGTATTACTTCCTTGTTTAGATTCAATTTGTGTAAAGAATTCTGCAGTTTAAAATAATAACAACTTTAACAGCCTGTGCTCTAGTCCAACTCCCTGTTTTGCGAGGTTAGGGGCTTTCCCAGGAGTCACCCAGCTACCTGGTGGCAGAGCTGGGCATAGACTGTGTCACAGAATCCAGGCTGGCTCTTCCCACCACACCCCCCACACTCCCTTCCCCTCAGCGCTGCACAGTCGCCTCCTGGCCCAGGGCTCTTAGCAGCTGACCTTGACCAGCATCTCCCTGGCTGGGTGTCAAGCTCAGCTTGGCCCACGGCTGTGGCAGGTAAGGCCCAGCCATGCTGAGCTGCCTTCCAGATGCACCCAGAGAGGCCCAGGTCTCCAGAGCCATGGCCTGGCTCTGGCTTCCACTGCTGCAACGGGTCTGTGAGACCATGGCCCATGGCAGTCCCTGAGAAGTGCCAGCAGGAGTAGTGACCCCGATAACCAATGGCAGGTGGAGCCACACATGCCTGGGGCCCGGCCAGGTGCTCCAAGGCCGTTTGTCATTCATCCTCAGTAAACAGGTTTGCCTCCTGAGAGACAGGAGGATGCCAGGTTTCTGGACGGAGCCCATGTGGACACTCCAGCTCCTCCCAGACAGAACGGAGAAGGGGTTGGTGTCAGCCTGTCTACTTTCAGCTCCCATGCTCCAGGCCCACGTTGCTGAGGTCCCTGACGTGCTGGCTAATCGTTAGCATTGAATGAGCACCTGCTAGATGCCAGGCAGGGTGCTAAGAGGCTGCTGGCCCTGTGTCTGTATCCCCCCAGGGCTCAGCTCTCTAACATGGGTGCCAATGCACTCCCCATTCTGACGAAGAGAAATGGAGAATTATTGAGGTCTGGTCCCTTGCCTAAAGTCACAAAGAGACTGTGTATGTAAATGACAATGGACAAGCTGGACATGGTGGTACACCCTGGTGGCCCCAGATCTTGGAAAACTAAGGCAGGAAGATTGACATGAGCTTGAAGCCAGCCTGGTCCACCTAGTGAGCTTTAGGCCAGTCTCAGCTACACAGAGACTCTGTCTCAAAAACAAAACCGAACAGCAATGGACACCCCAGACCCATTGCTCCACATCACACAGGGAAGCATCTCCCTTGCAGGGGGAGCTCTCCACCTGTCACGCCATCTGCCCCTCCTACTCACAAACCACCAAACCATCCAAACATTGCAACACTTCAGAATCCCAACTCTTACCTCCCAGATTCAGTTTATGCCTTTAGAAGTAGCTCTAAAGATTCTAGTCACACCATATACCATGTGTCCTTGTTTAGGAGTTTGAAAAATAGGGGTCATAGCACCTATATGATAAGGACTAAAACGTTCAACATGGCTTTGTTGTTGTTGGGTGCTGTCGAGTCGGTATCCAACTCATAGCGACCCTCATAGGGTTTTCAATGGCTGTTTCTGGATTGCCTTGGGAATGGATTGCCAGGCCCTTCTCCCATTTTTGCGGTGCTGGGAATTGAACTTGGGACCTCAGAGACTGCAGCGCAGTGCTCTACCCACTGAGCTAAATCCCAGCTATCTATCCCTAAAAATGTCTCAATGTGTCGAAGGATACCCAAAGGTCTGTCATGAGCTCTATTCTTTTTTCTTTTTATCTTAAACAGTAACCTCTCCCTGTGGCGTTTTCTTAAAATTCCAAAACCTCTAAAGGGTACCATAAAACCTTCATAGCGTCTTAGGGTGAATTGATTTGCCAGATTTCCTGTCCTCTTTTAGACAATTGACAATGAACTCAGCTTTCAGAGATCATCGCTCATTTGTGGGAAAAAGACCTAAGGGGGAGGGGAAGGTAAAAAACGAACCTTGGTCAGCTACCTACTCTGTGTAACCAGATCCTTTACGCCCACCTATCTGAATCCTCACTGCAACCCTAGGAAGGGATATCATCATCCTTATTTTATAGATGAGGAAACTGTGGTTCAGAGAGGACAAGTTGCCTGTCCAGTGTCACTGGTCCACACGAGGACAAAGAGTGAGGGTGGAGGGGCACATTCAAGGGATGGTTCAGAAGGAGGAGCAGATGCTTCAGAGTCCTGCAGAACCCACAGGTCCATGTGGAGTACTCGGGCACACACCGCGCACAGCTTTGGAACACCCACTCCCCCTTCTCCCTCGTACTATACATGAGGGAATGGCTAGGGGAGGGAGGAGCATTTTATTGCTATGCATGGAATAATAAGTAATACAGAACCTTAAGTCTGGAAATAGCTGTTAAGAAATGGTCCACTCTTGACATCTAGTCTCCAGATTCCCAAGCTAATATGTTCTTTCTTCTTTCCAGATTGTATGACTTTTCAAAATTGAAAGCATGAGGGAAAAAAAAAACTGACAAGTTGTGTTGCATGATTTCAATTTTTTTAAAGGTACTTTTGAATTTCTTACAAAATATTTCTTGGCTCTCAAGACCTGAGAATCTGAAAGGCAGATTCTTCCAGAAAACTGACACAACAGTATCAGCCTTGAGGCACCTTGAAACAAAAGAGCATGGGAGTGAGGTTAATGTTACAAGAAAATCAATCAGACTGGTATTGATTGAGCCCCTACTATGGATGAGGCACCGCACCAACTCCAGTGACAATGATTTGTAAATCTGAGGCATTGACCTCCAGGTCACACTGATTGTGTGTGTACACACGTCTCCACACACGCCTGTGTATACATTTCCATGGGCACATTATCGCCCCTTCGGTCTTCCACTTTTCTCATGGTGAACTGATATAAATAAATCCCCATAAACAGCCTTCCTCATGGGCAACCTTGGAAATAACTCCTATTTACTAATATTTCATCAGCCCACCATGCTCCCCTATGACTGTCGGCAATAACATGAATAAAACTCAGAATGATTTCTTTCTACTGGGCATCAATCATCACTTTTCCTGTACAAATGGGCAAGTGATCCAGTGCAAGGCTACTCTGGAGGTGTTAGGGAATATCTGCAAATTCTGGACCCAGAAGCCCATCACTTCTGGTCTTGGCCCCTAGAGAGCCTGTCCAGGGAAAGAGTAGGCTGCTTCCAGGCAGGGGGCAACACGTACCTTTGGGAAGCCCCTGACATTATTCCTCACATTTCGCCATCGGAGAGGGAGTCACAAGTCCCTTTAGTCATTGCTGCAGGAAAACGTTTTGACGCGAACTCTCATACATCATGACGGAGGTTAGTTACCAAAATGCACACATTTGCCTTAGCCTGTTTCATTTACTACCCTGTAAATTATTTCTAAGCTCTGCAAATCTTGCTGTGACAGATAGAGCAGGGTGGGGAAAGCCACTAAGTGTTCATTTTTCATATAATATATTCCAATCCTGTTAGGTCGTGCTGCTGAAGGTAATATTTCTGGCATTCATTTAATGAAATTGACATTGATGAATGGTTAATTATACAAATTACATTCTTATTAAATCCCCTAGAATCAGTGCCTTAAAATTTCCTAGCTATGGGCTTCTTACGGTTGATACCTTTTTTTTTCCCTCCAAGTGTCTCCTCTGCTGGCTGCTGCAGGATTCACTCTGCATATTTTCCCTCCTCTAAGAAACTTTGAAAAGCATTAAAAACCCCCTAGTTAAGGCAATTACTGAAGATAAGTTAATCTTCATGGGATGTGTAAGCCCCGCTTCTTGCATATGTTTATTCTGATATTTTTTCCCCTCTCTAGACAGTTCCTGCCCTGGAGGGACAAGAGGGGAAGGGAAGACTTCTGTACCTCCTGCTGAATAATGGTGTGGTGGGCCTGGAGGCTGGGAGGGGAGGGGGAATCAGCTATGTGGCCAAGTCCCTCTGTTGGCTGCTAGAAGAATTGATGAGCTTTGGGCTAATGGGAAAGGATCAATAAATGGCCCCTTGCATGCTAAGTACCATTGGCTGGCGTCTTACCAAAAAACAATCTGATTTTTGCCTTTTCACTGAGGCACAGCAGGATAAATCCTATTCCTTGAGTTCATTTTTTTTTTTTCTATCATCCTGGCTGGTCACAAAGGCAACAGATGCTCTACCAAGCACCTAGGGCCAATACACTCTGCACACCTCCAAGAATTGGGGACAGTAGTTGACATCTTCTGGGAAATTCATGTCCAAGGACAATTGCATACTTGGGCTGATTTCTCCAGCTAGGAGAGGCAGCAAAAGTGTTGCTGGAGAACCAGAAATCAGTGTTCAAAGCCCTCTTAGGGGTGGTGCTGTGGCTGATCATGCGTCCAGCTCTGGGCTTAAAAGCTATGCCATGGGTTCCGAGGGGCCCCACAAGCTCTGGTGGGCTTCTTTTAACTTGAATTATCTCCCTGGGACCTCTTCTTTTTCCTCATGTCCACCTCACTCATTGGCCTTCCAGTTGTCTAGGGCAGGGCAGGTTATCTTGCCTAATCTCACCTGTAGGTAGATGGCTCTTGTTTGGGCAGTTGGTGGTGGGCTGGGCTGAGAAGGAATGTGTCATGTCTGATCCCAGTCAGACTAGATCTCACCAGATTTTCGTGGGTCATCTGGGTAAACCTCCTCATTTATGCTGAATACTGTTAAGTCAGCCAGACTCTTGCTGTGGTGGTTGTTACAAAACACTTACTCCTAGGATTCAATGCTCAAGAGAATCCTGGACAAAGTCTTACAGTATAACGATTAATGTAATCACCCTCAATCATCAGAAAGACCTGGATTCAAATCTTAGCACTTGTTTTCTAGGTATGTGACTTTATACACTTAAGCCCTTGTCCTCATCTATAAAAGAGAGGTGAAACTTCAAAAGGAATATAAAGCACTTAGCCAAGAACATGCACAGGAGGCTTAATAAATTGGAGCCATTTATATATTTGGGGATGTTTTCAGCTGCAAGTAACACAATGTTGTTGCTGTTGTTAGGTGCCATCAAGTTGGTGTCTGACTCATAGTGACCTTATATACAGCAGGAGAAACACTGTTGTCAGTGCTTCTCTGCTGTTCATAGAGTTTTCAATGGCAGATTGATTTTTGGGAGTGGATTACTGGGTCCTTCTCCAAGCCTACAGCATCTGGTATTCCCAGGTGGTCTCCCATCCAAGTACCAACCAAGCCGACCTTGCTTAGCTTCTGAGATCTGACAGGATGGGACACTGCAGTGCTATGGCTGCAGGCTAACACAATGCCCTATCTGTCCTGTAAGCCTAAGGGCATAAATTATTTGCTTAAGAACAGGTCCAGAGATAGATGAACTCAGTTTTGTGCCAGCCAAGTAATCTAATCAATAACCCTTACTTTTCCACCACCTAGATCATGTTACCTTTTCATCCTCATGTTCACAAAATGGCTGCCAAAACTTCAGGTATTACATCTGCACTCAGGCAGAAGGAGCAAGGGCAATACTATCCAATCCTCATAGTACGCCTTGCCATTTTTTCAAAAAACAAAACATCTTTCACAGAAACCCCACAACAGTTTTCTCCTTGCATCTCATTGATGGGAACTTGGCCAAATGACTGGGTTTTTTGGGTAGGTTAAAGAGCAGGAAGTTAGGAGTGGCTTTTGAGCATTTCTGTCATTATTATTTAATTCATTCTCATATCTTCTTAGTAAATGAGGGTGACTCCAGCCATCTTTCTCTTTGCTAATTATGGTAAACCGTGTACAGCAACCTGCACCAAAGGCCTCCCTGAGGGCAGGATTTGCCATGCTCCTGCCTGAAGGCCTGGTAATGGGGGAGGCCCGGCCATGGACAGCCCATTTGTTTGTTGTTAGGTGCCTTTGAGTCAGGTCCGATTCATAGTGACCCCATGTACAACAGAACAAAACACTCCTCAACACTGTGCCCTGCCCAGCACTATGTCAGTGCTTCTCTGCTATTCATAGGGTTTTCGGTGGCTGATTGTTTGGGAAGTGGGCTGCCAGGTTCTTCTCCCTAGCCTACAGCATCTGGTATTCCCAGGTGGTCTCCCACCCAAGGACTCACCAGGAAAGCTGAGGGGGGCTTTTCTTCTCAAGTTCGTTGAACTCTGTGCAATCGCCCTTAGAAGCAGTTCTCATTGAACCTGCAAGGAATCTGATTCCGCCACCGTGTCCTGGGAAGAAAAGCCCTTCTCTTCTTAGCTGGGCCCCCAATTCCACACTCATCTGGGCCGAGTCAGCTTGTGCAATCACATCGCACCAGTTTTAATTGTACAGCAAGAGGGGAGATGGGCAATATTAATCAGGTGCTATAAGCTCAGAGAGTGAATGTAATAAATAGACTATTAAGTTAACCAGGTTTTCGGCTTCACTAGTGAAAGCTGCCATCTATCTTGTGCAGTTTGCTTCATGCTCCATTACCGCATATAACCGCATTGAAAACATATGCCTTATCCCTTATAATGAGATGGTAAGTTCCTGGGGGGAAGGGGTGTCTCAGATCCCCCGCTCTGAAACTCTACAGAGCTGGAGCCTGTGGGGAGAGCATCTCTCTGTGACTGAGAGCCTGACTGTGAGGCCAGGGACAGAGCAGGATCAGTAATGACAACAGCTTTAGTCATGTGGCCCAGAACATTTCCAGAACTCCAGGTGCCCAAGCACTCAGACCCCTGCCACTCCCTCCCCCTCCAAGAGAAGCGGGAAAAGAAGGAAGTTCACTCCAACCACTGCGCAAGCGTGAAGCTTTCTGAAGTCTGCCCTGTGCTGTGGTGGGCCGGCAAGGTCTGCTGGGCTCATTCTAGGAGGTCCACTCATGCCAGTGGAGGGTGGAGTCTTTGTCGTCCCTCACCCACCCCACCCCTCTGTCAGGACTTTGCCTAGTAGCAATTCAGTGACTGTTTGCAGCCATCCAGAGGGAGGTGCCATCCTGGGGCTGCCACTCCTTGTCGCTGGGGCCTTTGACAAGTCATTTAACCCTGCTGACCTCATCTCATATGTAAAATGGAGTGAGTAAGGACAGCTTCCAAGAAGTGGAAAGAATTAGAAGAGATAATAGGTAGGAAAGCACCCAGAATTCTGCATGTTGCTAATATCTTTGTTCCAGAGTTAAGATGAAGTGATCAAATGTGACAGTAAACTCTCTAAGTTATTGTTGTTCGGTGCCATTGAGTCCAACTTATAGCGACTCTCATGGAGTTTTCAATGGCTGATTGTTTCAGGATTGCTTTGGGAGTGGATTGTGACATCCTTCTCTTGGTTTTTGTGGGGCTGGGGATCAAACCCTGGTCATCAGAAAGTGCAGTGTGACACTCTACCAACTGAGCAAAACCCTAACCCTTCTCAGTTATAGTAGACTACATATAATATATGATTCCATTTAAACAGAATGTCCAGAACAGGGAAATTTGCAGACAGAAAGTAGATTCGTGGTTGCCTAGGGCTAAGGAGGCTGTCTTAGTCAGTTTTTCCTTGCTGTAACAGAATACTTGAGACTGGGTGATTTATAAAAAATGGAGGTTTACTTGACTTGCAGTTCTGGGGGCCGGGGAGTCTAAGAACATGGTGGAGAGATGGTCTCATGTTCCTGCAACGTGTGGCAGAAAGAGAAAGGATAAGCAGCCAAGTGAAAGCCCAGCATGCCAGGCTCATAACATCCTCATGCTCAGTAACTAACTGGCTACCGTGAGAAAGGCACCCCCCCCCCTTAACAAATGAATCCTCAATCAAAGGTCGTGAGTCCCAACACCAGCACAATGGTAGCCAAATTTCAGCCTGAGGTTCAAAGAGAACAAACCATAATGAAACCACGGCAGAGGTTGGGACTAAGGAGAAAGCAAAAGCATGCAGGGTTTCTTTGGGGTGATAACAAGGGTCTTACATTGACTTGTAGCCGCTGTACATATCTGTCAATACACAAAACACATTGAATTGTACACTTTAAACAGGTGAGTTGATGTGGGAACTGGATCTCGATACAGCTGTTAAAAAGACAAAACCAAAGCCAGAGGTGGTGGCACACGCCTGTAATCCCAGTGACTCCGGAGGCGGAGGCAGGAGGATCACAAGTTCAAGGCCAGAGGCAGCCTGAGTAATTTAGCAAGACTGTGTCTCAAGAGAAAAAGTTTAAAAAAAAAAAATCCTGAGGTGCAGCTCAGTGGTAGGGCACTTGCGAAGTGTGTGCAAGGCCCTGCGTTCAATCCTCTCACTACAGAAAAAAGAAGGACAGATGCAAAACCATCAGCTCTATATAAAAAGTTGTTGTTGTTGGGTGTCATCGAGTCATGTCCAACTCATAGCAACCCTCATAGGCTTTTCAATGGCTGATTTTTTCGGAAGTGGATTGCCACATCCTTCTCCCATTTTTGTGGTGCTGGAGATCTTACCCAGGTCCTCAGAAAGTGCAGAGCAGCGCTGTACCAACTGAGCTAAACCCCAGCCCCTATAAAGTATTACAATAATAAAAATGGGGCCACCTGGTGGCAAGGGAAGCACTGAGCTGCCCATGGGCCCCAGAGGGATTTTTGGCCTAGGCCACCCAGGGCTCATACCAAGGGCCGTCGGGCCACATGTTCCAGGCTGGAAAGAGTGGTTCTTTATAGAACTCGTGGCACCTCTCTCCAAACACAGAGCAATAGAGCTGTAGGTGAAGGTATGAGGAGCCTTGCTGCATTGGTGAGGCCATTTTCCAGGCCCATCCCCATGGCCCTGGAGGAGTGGGAGGCCCCAGAGAGGGAGATAAATCCTCCCTGAGTGAAATAGCAGAGCACATCTTCAAGCGAGTTCACCCCGGATAGGAACAGCACCTTCTCCCTTCAGGAGCCTCTCTGCCTTCCCTGCTGCTAGGCTGTGCACCCCAGTGACCTTGGGCTTCCTTTCTGCCTCCCAGATTTCATCTTGATGCTGATGACCTCTCCTGCTTGTAATCTCACGCTCTAGACCTACATGGCCAAACAGTCTCCCAGACAAGTCTTCCTAATGTCCCCAAGCCATCTCGACTCACTATGCGCCAAACCGAACCTGTGGTCCTCTCCCTTTCTCAAACATCCTCCTCCTAGTGGACTTCTTATTGCAGGGGTTCATGTCATCATCCCACCAATTTCTCAACCCAAAAGCCATGGAGTGATCAGTGCTTCCCTCTCCTGTCTCTCGTCAACAAGCCGGTCAGTTCTGCCCACTAAATAACTTGCTCTTCTTTGCTTGTGTTACTGCGATGGCCCCCTGAGTGGCCACTAAGCTTCCAATCTCTCCTCATTAATCCATTACCCATACAGCTGCTGAAGGGATCATTTCCCTGTCTCAACCGGCTTCCCGTCGCCTACAGAATAAAGTCCAAACTCCTATGCTTGGCTTACGAAACCTTTCATGAGCTGACCCTGCTAGTTCCTCTCTTTTGACTCCCTACCTCCACCATGGCCAGCTCTCAGTCATCCGGGAAGTAGGCTCTTTGTTCTTGGGGGAGACAAAGGCAGACAGGGGCATTGGGATGGCCCCACATTACTTGCTGATTGACCCTTCTGTCCCCTCCACTCCCCGGCCGCCAGCTAAAGAAGAACTGTGTAATACTGCTGCCTGCAGACTCCAATCCTATCATGTCAGACTTTGCTCCCTTCTCTCCCACTCCATTCTCACGTACCGTTGAAAGCAGATGTAAGCCAACGTTAAATGTTAGTGTTATAGCCTTGGTCCAAAACTATAGGCTGGGGAAACCTGAATGGAGATCATGTAGTATGCTTCTAAAATTCCACCCCCTTGAGATGTAAATTGGGTATTGTTCTGGTCTGAATGTTTGTGTTCCTCCAAAATTTCTGTTGAGACCTAATCCCCAATGTCATGGGATTAAGAAGTAGAGTCTTGGCAGGTTATGCCAGGAGGGCTCTGCTCTCATGAATGGAATTGGCACCCTTATGAAAGAGGTCCGAGGGAGTTTGTCCACCCCTTCTGCCATAGAAGGCACCATTGATGAGGAGTGAGCCCTCACCAGACACTGAATCTGCTGGTACCTCGATCTTGGACTTCCTAGCCTTCAGGGCAATGAAAAATAAGTTCTATTGTTCATCAATTATCCACTTTAAAGTATTTTTGCAATATCAGCCCAAACAGACTAATGCAGGGATAAATCTGGTATAAAGATAGAAGATATTGTCTTTGAAGTCCTTTCCAGGGTATAGAATTCCCAGAACATTCCTCAGAAAAAGAATTGCTCTTGGGCTGAGGGTGTAGCTCAGTGGTAGAGCACTTGCTTAGCATGCAGGTGGCCCTGGGTTTAATCCCCTGCACCACCAAAAAAAAAACAAAAACAAAAAAAAAACTGTCCTGCCATTTTTCTGGAACATTCTAGCAGAGCCAGATGAATTGCAAAGCAGACAGATCCCAGGAGACTAGAGCATGGAAGCGTCCTTGTGATCCCCTCATTCAGACCTCTCCATCCATAGGTAAGGACGTGGTGGCCCAGGGTGGTGAAGGGGCTGGCCCAACCTCACACAGTTGCTTGGTGGCAGAGCCGTGGCCAGATGTAGCTCCATTCCCAGAGATGCCTTCACACCCAGATGGGCCATCTGGTGTATGCTGAGCTCTCTCCCCTCCCGACCCTTTCAATAGTTAACCTACATGGGAGAAACCTACACGGGGAAGGAGGGCAATCTTCCCTGGTGTTCAGACCTTCTTTAAATGCTTCTGTGAGCAGAATAAGAACAAATACATTCCCTGCTGGAGGAAGATCATTCACATCCAACCCAGAACTATTCCTGGATTGGGGGATATTCCAAAACCCCCTCCCTGCTCTGCTCCAGGACACTGTGCAGAAGACGCCTGCATGATGAGTGAGGCCCTGGGCTCCCATTTATTTTTCCTTCCCCAGTCTCTGTGCCAGCCCCGACTGTGGTGATGAGTGAAAACACAGATGAATTTTAGAAACATATTAAGAAGCAATTATGGATTCCTTGCCTTTAGATGCTTCTTCCTTCCCCTTGGGTCCGGAGAATTAGCATAAATTCCTTGGTCAGAAGAATCTATCAAAACACTATCCATCTGGATCTAATTTCCAGAGCTGCTGGGCTCCAAAGTGACCAGCGTTAAAGGTCTTTCCATAAATTTTTCTCCTGGTGCCACCCACCAGAGCCCCAAATCTGCCTCCCGGCCACCTGGCCTGGACAGGTAACAGATGGGCCCGGCTCAGCTTCTGCACACCCAGCACAGCTCCTCGCTGACCAGCCGACCTCTCTTCCCTTCCTTGAACTTCATTTGGCTGGGTTTTCTGCTTCCCTGTGGGTCCTGGCAGGTGGGGTGTCTGAGTTGCCTAAATACAGCTGACTGCCCATCATCTAGACCCACTTCTTACTGGGTTATCCAAGCCCTCATTGACAGCCCTCCTTCCCAGCCCCAGGGGCACACAGGGGCCATTTCTGGCTCTAATACTTTCCCCAGAGAGTGAGGAGGATGGGGAGAGGGGGAGACTCAATCAAAGCTGTTTATTATGCTACTTTCCATCATTTGATGGAGGCAGATTGCTAAAAATTGGCTTTAAAAGTTTTAGAGGTAAATTAACACAAAAGTAATTATGACACTACTAAAACAGAAGTGAGAGAACTAGTTGGTTAGTTAGCTAGTCAGCTGGTATTTTAGTTTAGATTGCTGTTATTGTTGTCATTAGGTGCCATCAAGTTGGTGTCCAACTCATAGGCAAAGCACTATTGTCAGTGCTTCTCTGCTATTCATAGGGTTTTCAATGGCTGATAGTTTTTTGGAAGTGGGTTGCCAGGTCCTTATCCCAAGCCTACAGCATCTGGTGTTCCCAGGCAGTCTCCCATCCAAGTACTAACCAGGCTCAACCCTGCTTAGCTTCCAAGATCTGACACCACAGTGGTATGGCTGCAGGCATTTAGTTTACATAGGTAACAAGTAGGAAAGAACTCATTACATAGACAAGAGAAGAAATACTTTATCAGATATCTGGCTACATAACAAAACCCCTATGTACACTCAGGGGTGTTTTTTTATTCTTTGTATTCTGTAAGCTCTATGCCACAAAACAAGGAAAAATACCAAATATGTATGTGTGCGTGCACATGTGTGTATGTATGTATGTATGTATATACCATGCCATGATTACAGTATCATACAACATAGCTTTACTATCTTAAAAAATCCCCCATGCTTTACATACTCAGCCCCCTCCCCTGTCCAACCCTCTAGCAACTATGGTTTATTCTCTCTATAGTTTTGCTTTATCCAGTATCATATAGATGGTATCATATGGTATGCAGGTGTTTTTTAGACTGGCTCCTTTCACTCCGCAATGGATTCGCCCATATTGTGGCCTGGTTGCTCATTTCATTGCTCAATAGTATTCTGTTATATGGATTTACCCCATGTTTGTTTATCCACTTACCTACTAAGTGATGCCTTAGTTGCTCTCAGTTTTTGATAAATACAAACAAAGGGGCTGCAAATCTTCACGTGGAAAATGTTGTGTGCACATAGGCTTTCAAATCAGTTGGGTAAATACCTTCTTGTTGTTCTGAGG
Organism: Pedetes capensis; assembly: GCA_007922755.1. Classification (NCBI taxonomy): domain Eukaryota; kingdom Metazoa; phylum Chordata; class Mammalia; order Rodentia; family Pedetidae; genus Pedetes; species Pedetes capensis. The sequence continues at coordinate 60,802 of VMDO01006617.1, forward strand.
TGCCATTGAGTCAGGTCTGACTCATAGTGACCCTATGTACAACGGAAAAAAACACTCTCTGACTCTGTGCCATGTGAGGCGCTATTGTCAGTGCTTCTCTGGTATTCATAGAGTTTTCAGTGGCTGACTGATTCAGGATTATTCCAGAAGTGGGCTGACAGGTCCTTCTCCCATTTTTGCAGTGCTAGGGATTGAACCCAGAGCCTACAGAGAGCTCAGTGCAACACTCTGCCAACTTAGCTAAACCCTAGCCTGAGTAAATATCTGGGCGTTTGATTACTGAACTGTGTAAGACTATGTTTAGCATTGTAGGAAACTTCCAAACTGTCTTCCAGAGTGGCTGTACCATTGTGTGTCTCCATCAGTAATGAGATGAGAGTTCCTGTTACTTCACATCCTTGCCTATACTGTCAGCTTTTTGGATTTTAACTATTTTGTTAGATTTGTCAGCCTGAAGCTGTACAACCATGGCGTGTGATCCAGTCAGATCTCAGAAGCTAAACAGGGTCAGGCTTGGTTAGTACTTGGATGGGAGATCACCTGGGAAAACCAGATGCTGTAAGCTTGGGAGAATGACCTGGAAACCCACTCCCAAAAGAACAATCAGCCATTGAAAATCTTATGAATAGAATAGAAACACTGACAGTAGTGCTGGGCATGGCACAGAGTTGGGTAGTATTTCATCTGTTGTACACAAAGTTGCTATGAGTCAGTCCTGACTCAATGGCACCTAACAACAGCAACAATAGATGTGTAAAGGTATCTCATTACAATTTTAGTTTGCATTTTTCTAATGACAAATAGTATCTTTTGATATGCTTATTTGCCATCTGTATATGTTCTATGGTGAAATGTCTGTTCAGCTCATTTCCTCACTTTTAATTGGACCTTTTTTCTCTTATTGCTGAGATTTAAGAGTTCTTTGTGTATTTTAGATGCACGTCCATCTTCTCATATGGGATTTTCAAGTATTTTCTTTTAGCCAGTGGCTCGTCTCTTCAATCTCTCAAGACTGTCTTTAGCAGAGCAAAGGTTTTATATTTTAATAAAACCTAAATTATCAATTTTTAGCTCTATAGATTGTGGTTTTGTTGTTCAATTAAAAGCTCATCCTCAAACCCAAGGCCACATAGGTCTCCTCTTGCATTTTCTTCTGAAAGTTTTATAGGTTCATATTTCACATTTAGGTTTATAATCCATTTGGGTTCACTGTTATGTAAAATGTATAATCTGTGTCATTTTTTGGCATATCCGTGGCTAATTGTTTTTCTTGCAAAGACCATCCTTTCTCCACTGAATTGTCTTATGCCCTTATTTTTAAAATCAGTTAACTTTACTTATGTTGGTATTTCTGGGCTCTTTATTCTTTTCCATTCATCTATTTATTCTTTCACCAATACTATGTTGTTGTGAGTACTGTAGCTTTATAATGAGTCTTAAAATTAGGTAGTGAGTCTCCCAACTATGTTCTTTTTTAGTATTGTGGTGATTGTTCTAGGGTGTTTTTGTTTTTGTTTTTGTTTGCCTTCTGCATAAAATCTATATTCACTTTGTCAATTACTACAAAACAGTTTGCTGGGATTTTGACTGATTGCACTGATTATGCACGTCAATTGAAAAGAACTGACATTGTAAAAATATTGAGTTCTCCAAACCACAAACATGGTCTCTGTATTTATTTAGCTCTTCTTTGATTTGTTCCATCACTGTTTTTAGTTTTCCACTATAGATGCTAAACATATCTTAATAGACTTATACCTAAGTCCTTCATTTTTTTTGTGCTATTGTAAGTGATATTATTTTCCTAATTTTGAATTCCAAGGGATCATTGTTGATATATAGGAGAGCAGTTAACTTTTTTCATTAAAGATACACATTTTTATTTCTTTCCATTAAATCATTTATTTTATTCATAAAAGCTAAAATATAGTCTCCAAGAGTGGGACAAGAAAGTCAGCTTGCCTACCTTTCTATTAAAAACAGCTACCTTCAGGAGGCTGAGGCTGAGGATTATGAGTTCAAGGCCAGCCTGAGCTACACAGCAAGACCTTGTCTCAAATATATATATATATATATATATATATACATATATATATATATATATATATATATATATATATAGCTTTTGTGTGTTTACCTTGTACCCTGCAACCTTGTTATACTGGCTTATTAGTTCTAGAAGGTGGTTTTGCTAAAGTCTTTGGGGTGTTCTAGATAGAAAATCATGTCATCTATGAATAAAGACAGTATCATTTCTTTCTTCCAAATCTGTATACTTTTTTTTAAATCTCTTTCTCATCTTATTGCACTAGCTAGGACATCCAGTACTATAGTAAATTGGATAGTGAGAACAGACACACACACCTCCTTCCAACCTTAGAATTAAAGCATTCAGCATCTCACCATTAAGTGCAATGTTAGCGCTGAGGTTTTCTTATTAGGTGCCATCAAGCTGGGTCCAACTCATAGCAACCCTATGTACAAAAGACAAAACACTACCAGACACTGTGCCATGCACAGCACTATTGTCAGTGCTTCTCTGCTATGAATGAGGCTTTCAATGGCTGATTATTTGTTTTTGTTTTTGTTTTTGTTTTTTTCTTTTGGAGTGGGTTCCCAGGTCCTTTTCCCAAGCCTACAGCACCCGGTATTCCCAAGTGGTCTCCCATCCAAGTACTAACCAGGCCCCACCCAGCTTAGCTTCTGAGAACTGACGGGATCAGATGCCACTCTGACTCCTTTTATTAAGTTAAGGAAGTCTCCTATTTCTAATTGTTCAATCGTTTTTATTATGAATTTATATTGAATTTTTTCAAATGCTGATTTTTTTTTTACAAGTTCACACTGCTACTTGTGTGCAACAGGGATCTTTACAATGTAAGAAAAGTAGCAGAGAGACCAGTTGGGAAGATTGAAACAGAATCCCAGACAGGAGTTGATGGTGACTTTGACTAGAATGGCAGCAGTGGAGAGAAATAAACAGATTCTGGATGTATGCTGGAATAAGAGCCAATAGGACTTGCTGGAGTGTTGAATATGATGGCAGAAGGATATATAGAAATCAAGGGAGAAGTTTAGATATGGGGCTTGAGCAGCTGGGTGAATGGTGTTAAAATGTACTGACATGTTGAAGACTGGGAGAGATAGCCTGGCAGGGTAGGAGTTACAAGTCTATTTTGGACCTGTCATAGTTTTCAATAGCTACAAGACCCCCAGAGAGAGATTTTGGAAGGCAGTTGAATCCACAGATCTGAGGCTCAGAGGATAGGTCAGGGTTGAATTTATAATTTTAAAAATCATCTGTATCTTAGTGGTATTTAAAGACTTGGAATTTTATGCAATTACCTTGGGAGAAAAATACAAACGGAGAAGAAAGGAAAGCCCAGGAGCCCTCAACATTTCCTGGCTGGCTGGGTAATCTGGCTCATGGTAGGGCTTCAGTGAGCGAACCTGCAGTGTGTACTGTCAAGACCCATACTGTGTGCTGGTAAAAATATATTAATTCCAAACCAGGAGTTAAAATTTTAACTCTACCACAATTTAAAAGCCTTTAAATAAAAAGAGAGATTGCAAGAGTTAACTAAAGATGTGGAAACATCAAGGACTGTGTTAGCAGGTTAAAAGTAGATGCAGTGACCCAGCTATCCCATTCCTGGGTATATATCCACAGGAATATAAGTCAGTATACTATAGAGATACCTATTCATCCATGCCTAGTGCAGCATTATGCAAAATCACTAAGATATGGAATCAATCTAGGTGTCCATCAACAGATGAGTGGATAAGGAAATTGTGGTATATATACACTATGAAGTTTTACTCAGCCATAAAGATGGGCAAAATTATGGCATTTGCTGGAAAATGGATAGAACTAAAGATCATCATTTTAAACAAAGTTAGCTAGACCTAGAAAGATAAATATTGCATATATTGTTGGATGTTGTTGTTGTTGTTGTTAAGTGCCATTGAGCTGTATCTGACTCATAGCAACCCTCATAGGGTTTTCCATGGCTGACTGTTTGGGGATGCTTTGGGAGTGGATTGCCATATTCTTCTCCCATTTTTTGCAGCACTGGGGATTAAACCCAGGGCCTCAGAGACCACAGAGCAGTACTATGCTAACTGAGCTAAACTCCAGCCCCACATGTAGATGTTAAACTCCAATATATATTCATTATTAAAACATGGAGACCATGAAAGCAGACAGGACCTAAGTAGGGAAAGATAATGGGCTAAAGAAAAGGGGGACGGGAAAGAAGAAATAGTAATGGGAGAAAAGAGAAGAAGTATCACATATGTTGCCCTTACAGCAAAATCACGTTGTACATACATAGATAAATAGATTCAAAAAAAAAAAAAAAAAAGACATGCAAGTAGAAGGGAGAGCATTGGTAGGGAAGGAGAGGATGGGAGAGGGGGTAATGAGAGGGTAAGGGGGGACGTGAACATGAGCACTGTATAGTGAAATGCATGTATGGAAATGTCATGATGAGACCCATTAAGTTGTACAAAAAAAAAAGCAGATGGGATTCATAGGAGAAAGTTTTTCAGAGAGAAAGGAAAGGCTAATGTCCTAGGGAAGAGGGAAAAAGACCAAGTGGCCTTTGAAATAGCTTAGAGGGAGCTGGATTCAAAGCCAGGACCCTAGACCTCAAGGCCCCTTTTTTTTTCCTCTATACAGTGGATCTGGCAACTTCCCCACACTAGACAAAAAGAGGGAATTCCTGCCAAAAGATATGAGAAAGACCCATATCCCAGAGAAACGAGAAAACAAAGAGCAAGCCAAATGGAAGACAGACATTCTCTGATTAGCCTCACACTGGCGGTACTTTTTGCCAGGAGTTGGGATGGAAAGTCCCCACAGGTGAATAATTCCTCCTTCATGCTGTCAGCCCACATCACGCCAGTGCCATCAGGAAAGGCAAGGTTGACATTTCCCCCAGCTGCAATAACCACACACCCCTCGGAAGAGATTCTCAGCTGCATACTCAGGGTTAGGGGTTTTAGTGGAGACGAAAGTTATTAAAAAGCCCAGATGAGCCACCTAGGGGAATTAAATTTTTTTAAAAAATGAATGGCCTGCCAACATCTCTTTCTAGATTTGAGACCACAAATGGCGCAGTATCCACTGACTCTCAGCCATAATGAAAAGTAAGAGAGGCCCTTCCTGTCATCCTGAGGAGTCAGGGAGAGACTAATGAAGAACAGGAGGAGAAAAGGCCATCACACCACCCTGGGTCCACTTGACAGGGTCCTTCTTCCCTGGAGGATAATCTCCAAGCTTAGACAGCCAGGCTATGGAGCAAGGGAAGCAGTCTGGGGAGATCAAAGTGCAGCCTCTGCCTGAGGCCAGAGTGCTATAGTCTGAAAGTTCATGGTTGCACAAAACTCCCGTGTTGAAATCTTTACCTATAAGGTGATGGTAGGAGGCAAACGGGCATTTGGGAGTGAATAGATGATGAGGGTAGAGCCCTTACAAATGCGATTAGTGCCTGTATTAGTTAGTGCGTTGTCACTATAGCAAAATACCTGAGGCAAGCTGCTTATAAAGCTCTCAGTTCTATGCATGCCTATGGGCTGCATCACATCATGGCAGATGATAATGGCAAGAGCATTAGGGGAGCAAGTGAACACACCTCAGTACAAGAAGCCTGGGTAGGGCCAGGTGTGGGCCTTTACAACAAGCCTCTTGTGAGAACTACCAAGAGGTTGGATGTAAATTGCCTTACTTTCTTCCAAGGGTAGGGCTCCAAGTCACCCAAGGACCTCTCACTAGGCCCTACCTCTTAAAACTCCTGTTACCTCCCAGTACTACCACCCTAGGTATGGCAGCTCCAACACATGGACCCTTGAGGTTAAACCAAATCCAAGCCATGGAATCACTCTTTATAAGGGGACCTGAGAGACCTGGCACTGTCTCCACCAGGTAATAACACAACTAGAAGTCATCTGTGTGGAGGTGGGCCCTCACCAATCACTGATACTGCTTGCTCCTCAATCTCAGAATGCCCAGCCTCTAAAACAGTGAGAAATAAATTTCTGTTGTTTATAAGCCATCAGCTTATGGCATTTTGTCACAGAAACCTAAATGGACTAAGACAGAAGTCCTCAACCTTTTTGGCAACAGGGATTGGTTTTGTGGAAGATGATTTTACCATGGACCAGAGGTAGAGTTCAGGCATTAATGTAAGCAATGGGGAGCAGCTATAAATACAGATGAAGCTGCACTTGCTCACCTTCTGCTGTGTGGCCCAATATGTAGCAGGTCACACATAGACCAGTATTCATCTGTGGCCTGGGGCTTGGGGACCCCTGGACTAAGACAAAGAGACTTAGCTATCAACCCCTTAGGAGGTACTGAAGTTGCTCAGAGACACAAGATTCCCTACAGCCATGGATTGCCAAAAAATTTCCTAACCTTGTATTAGCCACTGGATTTCTCTCTGGCATACAGGTGCTCTGGGATTTTAATTGTATTGTCCCATGATCAGGAAGCACCAACCTCCAGACCAGTCAGATCCAGGATCATAGGCCTTTATGTGGTGTTGAAAGGATTACCTCACTCCTTCCCAAAGCAAGATGTTCCTCCCAAACATCACTGCTCAGGTTTTCCTTTTTTCTCTAAAATAGGGCCACATGGACACATACACGTGCGCGCGCGCACGCACACACACACACACACACACACACACACACACACACGCTCACTCATATACTTCCTCATAATGGAAGCTGTAAATATCCCAGATGAGGCCCAGAGATGGGTCTCCAAATCAGATGGATGCCCATTTGGCTGGGCCGACTTGAGCTGAGATTGTGTCTGGGAAAGGCACATGGGCTAAATTGTTTGCCGAGTCCATCACAGCCAAGTAGAAGTCATTACAGTCATTGCTCTCCAGAGAAAACAGGTTCTGCAGAGGCTGCCCGGTTCTGTCTACCCTCTCCCAATATTCCCTCCACCTTGCCTCGGGAGTCAAAAGTTCATCTTTTAAAACCCACTGTTTTCCAGGCAATTCCCTTCTGCAGAAGTCCATTAAACTCAGAGGCTACATCCACGTGCAGGCAGCCCAGCTCTTTCTAAAGCCACATTATTGTTGTTCCAGCAGCCATTTCTAGGCAGGTAGTTTGATCCGAAATGTTTGCCAAGCAACTTAATATCCAGCCGTGTGTGTACAGTACTTCTGAAAGATATTTGCAACTGGAAATTGTTTGTATAGAATTCAAAGGAATAGAAATGGACTTGGGCTATGATTGAATTCATTAGTGGCACATTCTCTGATTTTCTTTTCCCCTATAACTCTCATCTTTTGAAGTTATTTTCTTGAGATGCTTTGTCCTCCATTGTGGACTAGTCCAGAGCTTTTTTCTTTTGATTTTTTTATCCCAAAGTGATCTCTCTCCTTGTAAGAAATTGGACAAAAAAGACACAGAGGTATTGGCAAATTAAAGTGCCTCATTCAAAAAGTCTTCTTGTCTCTGGAGAATTTTCTGGGATCAACAGCAGATATTTGGATTTTGTAGGACTGGGAGATGTGACCCTTAGGTTGTCATCTATGCCTTCTCACTCTCTAGGGGTCTCGCAACAGATATTAACCCATCCCAAACCCACACCAACAATGCAGACTGGCCTGCTCATCAGTGACTGGCTCTTCAAGAACACAGTCTTTTATTCTTCCAATGAAAGACCTCTCAGCCAATACAAAGAAAACTGGTTAAAGCAAAAACTTCACCAGACAGAAAATAGAGCTGTGTTCCACCCTCAGTATTAATGCTACATTGCAAGAAAATGAGGCAAATTGGTAAAGAGTCTTGAAAAGCAAGCAGCAAAAATCACTTTTCCTTGTACCATGGAAGTGAGAAAAATGTTTCTTCATTGTTCCAAAGTGGAGGAAATGGATTATGTCCAGTAAACTTTGGTGTAACTTTCTTTATCATTAAATTGGTCCCGTCTTAGCAGCTCAGCATTCCCCAGAGAGTTACAGGGGTAGCTGGCCCTTTATGAAACAGTTTCATGTGGCTGCCACCAAGGATAAAAAGGGATATGGCTCAGTGAAGTGTCATCGAATCACCCTTCAAGAGCCCTGAAATAAGTATACCAGTTCCCAACTTGTGGATCAGCCGTGGGCATCTCCAAGTGGTTAACTGGCTTGAGGATGTATAAAAAGATGGGAGATGGTACGTGGTTGGTGCATTGCCCCGTGCCTTCTTCCTTCCCTCTGCTGGTTCTCAAGTGCCTCCTTGCTCATGCACATCCCTGCTGGAAGAGGAGCTGATGGTTGGACAGGAAGTGAAACCCAAAGCTATATGTTGGAGATTTAGTAAGGAGGAGGCTGGCAGGAGAGCCTCAAAGAATCTGTCAAACGAGAGTTGGATGCTAGGAATCCGTGCTGTTCCTGGTTAACCAAGACCTACTGCACTTATCTATCACTGAATAAGGTTTCCTCAACTTCTGTGATACAGACAATCCAATGGACAAGTAGTTCAGAACCTAAGGGTGCAAATCAGAATGCCCTCGGCAGCATTTGCAAAATAAAAATGCCCAAATCATACCTGCAGGGTTTCTGATTCAGTAATAACAATTTAGACTTACACTGTATCAACTTTAAGTGACAGGTTCTATTACGACCCGTTTTATAAAAGGAGCAATGAAGGTTAAGAAACCTTCCCAGGGTCACACAGCTAAGTGTTGGAGGCAGGTGGCCAATCCATGTCTTGTTTCCAAGTCCATGCCTTTTGCCAGTCAGGCTCAGGAATGTGTCTTAGGCTGTTTGGGCAGCTGTAAAAAAAAAAATCCCTTAGATTGGTAGATATGTTGATCAGCTTGATTTAATCATTCCACGTTGCACTCCATAAATTTATCCAATTATGATTTGTCAATCAAAAACAATATTAATAAAAATAATAAAGAGGAATAAGTTGAGATTCAGGGAGATAATTAACTTACCAAAATTCAAATAGTAAGGGAGAACAAAATTTAAGAAAGAAGGGATATTAGAGATCCAAGGTGACAGTAGATCTTTCACACTCAAAGAAGCATGTCTTTTCTGTGCATGCAAAATAAAAGTTGCCAACTCTTTAAAAAAAAAAAAAACTCGGATTGAGTAATTTGTAAACAATAGAAATTTATTTGTTACAGTTCTGGAAGCTGAAAGACAAGGCATCAGCAGACTCTGTGTCTGGTGAGGGCCCATTTCCCAGTTCATAGATGGCACCTCTGACCGTGTCCTCACAGGGTAGAAAGGGCAAGGCAGCTCTCTATTGACTCTTTTATAAGGGCCCCAATCCTATTCATGAGGGCTCCACCCTCATAACCTAATCATCTTTCCAAAGGCTCCACCTCCTAATACCATCACCTTGTAGGTTAGGATTTCACCCTATGAACTTCAGGGGAACTCGAACATTCAGACCCTGTAGGGTGTTTCTGTTGAAATGCCACCTGAAAGCCATCCCTGACTAAGAGACTCCACGTTCAATCTTATTTTAAATATTCTCACAGTAGAATTCTCTGCCCTCAGCTTGCAGTCTCAGGTGCCACAACACAGGTAAGACAATGTCCCAACTGTCTCATCCCACAAACACCACTGCAGACTATATTATCTGTTTTTGGATTTCCTTTTTCATGGGACCTGTTTTTCCACATGTGAATTGTTTTGTTGGTAACAGCAATAAGAGGCTCACCTCAGACAAGTGGAGGAATGTTTACAACTTCAAACATTTTTACAAGGAACTATGTGATTTGCCCTGCATGTACAGAATACAAGCTGAGTAACATATGCTCTCTACTCATTTTGAAGGGAAAATGGAGATACTCCCAAATAACCCTAATATTATAAATAATATGTTAAAGGCTGCAGAAGCCTAGAGCAACATCACAGACATTTCTGTCTGGAAAGGGACAAGATGGTGGCTTCCAAGGTGGTCATTGAAGGATGAACATGGGTTACCTGTGGATAAAGCATACCTGTGGATATTCCTGCCTTAGTTTATTTTCTGATGCCATAACAAAATACCCAAGACTGAATAGTTTATTAAAAATAGAAGGTTATTTGGCTGACAGTTATGTACTGAGAAGTCCAAAGACATGAAGCCAGCATCTGCTGAGGGTCTTCTTGCTGCCCAGGGTATGGAAGAGGCCATCGCATGATGATACAAAGCAACGGTGCAAACTCAGATCTCTCTACTTCTCCTATAGCTACCAATGCCATCATGGGGTCCCACCCTCCAGATTTCATCTAATGCTGATTACCTCCTAAAGGCCATACCTCCAACAACCATTAACATACAAACTCGGAGATTGAGTCTCCAGCATAGGAACTTTTAAGGGACACATTCCAAAGATAGCACTGTCTAGAGGTAGCAGATGTCTGTAGACCAGGAAACAGTTTCATGTGGCTGCCACCAAGGATAAAAAGGGATATGGCTCAGTGAAGTGTCATCAAATCACCCTTCAAGAGCCCTGAAATAAGCATACCAGTTCCCAACTTGTGGATCAGCCGTGGGCATCTCCAAGTGGTTAACTGGCTTGAGGATGTATAAAAAGATGGGAGAGGGAGCTCCTGGGTGGCTCTGCTATAGAAATGTGCCCAAAGCCAAGGTCTGAATTCCTTCATCCATTTCAGCGTCCCCTTCCCTAACAGAAGGGTTGATACCTTTCTTCCCCAAACTGCTCCCACCAATGGCAACAGAGCAGGCTCATAGCAAGGGGGCGGGTGGGAGGAGGGAGATGTTTGTCAATTCCACACAGGTGAAGTCCACATCCATGAGGTCTCACCATACCTCACCCGCTACCTCCGCCTGCCTCCTCTACCTCTTTCCCTGCCCGTCACATAGGACCCGATAGGTGCTGTGTGATCTTCTTAGCACTTTGTCCACTCTGTGTAACAGGTGCTGGGGGTGAGGTTAATCATGGAGAGCAGATGATAATGGACGCAACAGAAGTGTACAGCCTCACTCTGATTCTTGCAATGGTAACGGAGGCCAGAAGGTACATTCCAGATACTCCCACTCAACTTGGTCTAAACAGCTCCAATATTAATGGAAATTTTAATGAAAACCTAAGCCTTGATTAGGTTGCCATGCACAATTCCCACAACATGCAATCTGGTTAATTTCCCTTGTGCCAGGAGCATGGGCTCAGAAGCACAGACACACATACTGTCAGGCAGGTTCCCTCCAATCCCCAGCCCTGGGGATCTGTGGGCCTGGGTGGCTTTCCAAGCTTAGAATCACACGAGGCCGTGTGGCACCTGGGGAGAAACCAATTCCTCAGTCTCAGCCCTGCTCTCTCAGAGACCAGGAAGTGCCAGCGAGCTCCGAAAGGAGCATCCAAGCCAGCTCATGCTCATGTTCATTCCCCCCTCCCTCTCTCCCTCTCCCTCTCCCTCCACTTCTCCTTCTGCCTCTCTTTCTTTCCTGTTGCTCAGCTGGAATGAGGAACCCACTCCAGGGACAATAGTTTCAGAGGGTAGAAATGCAAGGGCCCAGGGGCTATGCCTCCCCTCGCTGGGCAGCCCTAGCATGTCATGTGCTGCTTCCCCTGGCCCTTGCCATCCTCAGCTATTTGTGCATCTTCCAGGGAAACAGAAGCATCTGCTCCCATGAGGCATCTTAATCATGACAAGCAGATCCATCCATCCTGGTGTAGCAGAAACCAGCCCTGCCCTGGGGAAGACCAAGGTCATAGGAGAGCTGCAGTTGTTTTATCCTGTTAAAGCCATGTGTGATACAGACGCTTTCTTCCTTCCCCCTGCCCTCTGCTCATGCTCCGCACACTCTCTCCTCGTGGACCCCCAGGTGGAGACACTCTGCACTCTTCCTGTGACTCTCGCCCTGCCAAGACTGGGCAGGCCCCCGGATATTGGCTCTTCCACACTATTTCAGGCTCAGCAGATAGTGAGTGGGGAGTAGGGACCCCTGGCTCCCGTTCTGAGTAGGAACACATGAGTAACGAGGCGAGATGGAAGAAAGAGAGAGTAAGTGACTTTGGAGGAAGCCCAGTCCTACATCTAGAAGCCTGCTGTGGAACTGCAGTGATCCTCCGGCCTCAGCCTCCGCAGGAGCTGGGATTATAGGCATGGGCCACAGCACCAGGCTGGCCACTTCTTTACTGTGCCACACCCTGCACTGCCATCTCTATCATCACCAGTGTGCAGCCTTCTTAAGCCTTGCCTTGGTGTGTTGAAGGCTTGGTCACCAGCCCATGGCCCTGCAGGGAAGTGGCAGAACCTTCAGAAGGTGGGACCTAGTGGAGAGAAGCTAGGTCACTGGGTGGGGGTGTTAGGACCTTGCCCTCTTCCTCTCTCTTTGCTTCTGGCACCAGGAGGTGGACGAGCCTCCTCTACCACCAGCTCCCATTGTAGTGAACTGAGCTGCCACAGGCCGAAAGCAATGGGGCCCAGCAACAACAGACCTTGTTGTTGTTAGGTGCCATAAAGGTGGTATCTGACTCATAGCGACCCTCACAGGGTTTTCAGTGGCTGACTGTTTCAGGATTGCCTTGGGAGTGGATTGCCAGGTCCTTCTCCCATTTTTGCAGTGCTGGGAATTGAACTCAGGACCTCAGAGACTGCAGCACAGCGCTCTACCAACTGAGCTAAATCCCAGCCCAACAATGGACTAAAACCTCTGAAAACTGATCCAAAATAAACCTCTCTTCCATTCAGTTGACTTGTTAAGTAATGGAAAGTGGAGTAACCCAGTCATTAGCGTTCTCCAGGGGCCACTCCCTTCTCCCCCTCTCATCTCACCTTTTCTGGTTTCTTCCTTGGCCAAGGGGAAGACTCCCCAGTATCACCTTTGTTATGATAGTGGGGTCTTAGTCATAGCACCGAACTGTTCCTGTTAGAAGTCCTTAGTATCGCTGTTCACCGGTCACCTGACTCCCCCATGACCACAGATAGAAACAGCAGGGTTTTCCTCGGCAATGCACCTTTCACCAGGTACAGGAAATACCTCTTTCGCCCTCCAGACCCTGGCTGTGAACACTACTCAGGAAAAATCCCTCTTATTTCTCTCCAGTCCATAGGCTTCCTGATTCTCTCCTCTTTCTCCCATCCTCTCTTTCCTTCTTATCCACACTCCACCTCTCACAGCCATTTATTTCCTGACCCCTGGAGTTGCAGAAGGCTGCTTCAAACATGGAGTTCAATCCTGGGCTTTGTGGACTGAAGTGGAGCTTCCTGGTGCCCCCTCCTACCACAGAGGAGCATTTCCCTAGCCTTTGCTCAGCTCTGCTGACACATCACTCCCAGATGAGCCTGGGGTCCCACATCTGACCAACTAAAACAAAATGTCTGGTGGTAGAGATGGGTGTCGATATTTGGGTCTGGGCTCCCCTGGATGATTCTGATGTGAGCCAAAGGAGAAAACTCTCGTGTCTAGCTCAGACGCAAAGCTGTAGACTGCTGCCCTCAGAATCCCACCAGGTCACCATCCCAGTTCCTGTCTTCAGCTCTGATTAGGAGGGAGAGCCAGGGCTTAACCAGGCATAAATGAAGTCAGCAGACCTGTGGCTAATGGAGGACACACAAAAAATGACCCCATGAGCAGAGTTCAACTCTGAACACAGGTTTCTAACCCTCCTGAGTAATGGGCCTCCGTGTTCAATTACCCTTCAGCCCAGGTGATTCAGTTCTTGTTGTTATTCGGGACAGACCACAGAACTGTAAAAGTTCTCAGGGACTTCCCTCATTCCTCTTGCAAAAGGCAGCTGCTCCTGAGGGTGTCTGACAACAGTATCTGTTCCCTTCGTGATAAACGGCGTCCAACCAAACAACACTTACCAGAAATCCACATGAGGCGTGACCCTCTGCTGGTTGCTATTTATTCTAAGAAACAGTGTCTGTCCCAGCTAGGAGCTTATGTCATAAGAAAAATGACACCACCCAAAACATGGTCACTCAGAAAGCAATTACAACGTAGTGCTTTCTTTTGTTTTTGTTTTGTTTTCATTTTTGTTTTCTTAGCCTGTTTCGTCCTTGAGATCTCTTTGGGCTGTGTCACTGTGATGTTGCGTGACAGAAGCGTGTGGCCGAGACACATGAGCAGTGGTTTCTATAGAGACTGGGTTTCTGCAGACGCTTATCCCTTCCAAGCCTTTCATCCGGCCTCAGGTGATTTTCCCACCGGCCTCTTCCTCATCCTCACTGTGCAAAAGTCGAAGCAAATGCACAGTTATTTGCCAAGCCCCTGTCCCCTGTCCCCTCCAGCCTGGCCTTAATATACAGCCCAGGGAAAACCATATTGTATCTTTTATTGGCCTGGAGATGGCTTCATCCTTTACTGCCCAAGCTTCATCTTTCTCAGACTCAGTACGTGTTCGAGCTGGGGGACAGTTTTATGGTTTACTGACTTGGCAATCAATGTGACATGCCAAACAAGATTGCTTCTCCAGCCCCAGAATGGCCAGGTCATCCTTAAAAGTTTGCCCCTCCTCCAGTGGGCACTCAACCTGATGTTTCCGGCCATTTACCCAGCTCTCTTGGGGAGCCCGTATCAGGCGATGGGTTCTCTGCTTGGAAATGGTCCAAGACACACAGTCAGTTCTCAATTAGCCATGCTAATGGAGGGGAGCAGTGGTGCAGTCGATCCAAATCAGCCGATGATCTGAAAATCGCTTCTACTGGCTTTGGAACAAAAGCAATGAGGCAGTGCGGGTAAGGGTGCGCGTGCACGTGCGTGTCTGGCAGCACCGTGCTTGCCATGGCTGTCCATGTCGTATGTGGGTCCGTGCTGTGGTGCACGCATGTAATCCCAGCTTCTTGGGAGGCTAGGGCGGAAACATCATGAGTTTGAAGCCAGAGGCAGCCTGAGAAACTTAGCAAGACCCAGTCTCAAAATTTAAAAAAAAAAAAAAAAGAAGCCAGGCGCGGTGGCGCATGCCTGTAATCCCAGAGGCTCGGGTGGCAGAGGCGGGAGGATTGCAAGTTCGAGACCAGAGGTAGTCTGCATAACTTAGCAAGACCCTGTCTCAAAAAGTAAAAAAATGGGCTGGGGGGTGCAGCTCAGTGGTCCAGCATTTGCCGAGCAAGCAAGCGCAAGGCCCTGGGTTCAACCCCCAGTACTGAAAAAAAAAAGGGGGGGGGTGTTGCTCAGAAGTAGAGCTCCTTCCTCCAGTATTGAAAACAAAAACAAACCAAAGCAAAGAATAATAATAAAAAAAAAATTTAAGAAAACATAAAATGTGCAATGAACTCACAGAGAGGACGTCCTGTGGAAGTGGGAGGAAGTACTCCAGCTGCGTTGTGAGTGACAGAGGGAAGGTAGGATGCGGGAAAAGTGCTCTCCGAGGTGGCCACAGAGGCCACGAAGAGGGCCAAGGAGCTCTGTGTCAGCAGCTTTATGGGCGTCTCTGGCCTCACTCTGTGCCTTCTCCCAGGGGGCCAGCTTGGGCCTGCACGTGCCCAGAGTTCAGCAGGTGCCCACTGTCTGCCTCACAGCCCAGCAGGACTGTCTGGAGATCTCCAAGCAACTCGCCACAAGCTGCATTCTTGCCCTGATGGGCAGTCATCCAGAGTTTTTACGGCTCCCAGAGTGTCACCTGGGGCGTGATGCTTGGAAGTTACTCTTGTAAAGTAATCCCTCAGCAATCTCCAGCTTTTCTTAGAAGTTTATTGCACAAGTAGGGAAAGACAATGGATTAAAGAAAAGGAGGAGGGGCAAGAAGAAAGGGTAATGGGAGAAAAGAAAGGAAATATCACATATTTTGCCCTTACTGCAACATCAAGGTGTACACATATAGATAAATATACTCACATAAAAGACAAGTGAGTAGAAAGGAGACTATTGTTGGGGAGGGAAGGGATGGAGGAGGAGGGTCATGAGAGGGTAAGGGGGAAATTAGCGTGAGCAATGTACAATGAAATGGGTGTATAGAAATGTCATAATGAGACCCAATAAGTTGTGTATTAATAATTACTAATAAAAAAGTTTAAAAAATAAAATGTCATAATGAAACCCATTAAGTTGTACATTAAAAAATTACCAATGAAAAAGAATTTTATTGCACATTTTGGGTTTTATTTAAATTTGTTTTCTTTTCTTTTCTAATACTGGATGAAAGAGCTCTACTACTGAGCAACACCTCCAGTGCCTTTCTTTTTTTTTTTTTTTTTTTTTTTTTTTTTTTTTTTATCTTGAGACAAGGTCTCACTAGGTTGCTCAGGCTGTCTCTGGCCTCAAACTCATGCTCCTTCTGCCCCAGCCTCCCAAGTAGCTGGGATTACATGTGTGCACTACAGCACTCAGCTATACCTTTTTGATTTTCTTTAAAGGGACCGCTGAGTGGAACGTGATTCTCAATTTTATTGAACATAAGACTCTCATGGGCTGGGATTTAGCTCAGTGGGTAGAGCGCTGCACTGCAGTCTCTGAGGTCCCGAGTTCAATTCCCAGCACCACAAAAATGGGAGAAGGGCCTGGCAATCTACCCCCAAGGCAATCCCGAAACAGTCAGCCATTGAAAACCCTATGACGGTTGCTATAAGTTGGATACTGACTTGACAGCACCTAACAACAACAACAACAACAACAAGACTCTCATGGACACTTGTTTCCATTGTGAGGGCCTGGGCCCTCCTCATAGGAAGGCCAGTCCAGTTCATTGTGTGGGGCGTATCCTGTAATTTGCGTTGGTGTCCGGCATATCCCTCTTGGAAGATACTTTCAGGAAAGCTCGGTTTAGACCTCCATCCTGACTATGCTTCTGATCTGACTTTGAGCAGCAACTGTGTGAAGATAACATTGGCCTTTTCAGGGTCTTTTTCTCTCCACTAGCCACTGTCCTTGGTCCAAGACTGACTTATGATGGGCCCGTGGGGACCCACGCATGGTAGGATGCAGGGTGGGGCCATCTTCCCCAGGAGTCTGAGCAAACTGCTCAGTTACTTGAGCCAGCCTGACAATATCCAAAAGTTCATAAGCAGCCCACCAGCCACCAAAACACTTAGATGATACAATAATAATAGCTACTATTTATTGAGCACTTACTAGGTGGTAAGCATTATGATAAGTGTTCCACATGAATTTTCTGATTGAATTCTCTTAATCGTATGAGGTGTTATTTTCATTTGGGGAGGACCTATGGAGAAGCTATCTCAGGCTTTGTAGATCCAATTTTAAAATAAGAGAAACAAAATAAACAAACCCAGCATGTTTGAGACTCTTGAAGAAAAGCCAGCATGTAAATCAACTAATTATTATTAACATTCATGATTATAGCCTTGCAGGCAAGGGGGGGGGAAATCTGATTTTCTATAGTTTTCAAAGTAGTTTATAGTAGAGCAATTAGCTAATTGGCCAGTCCAAATGGCTTCCTATGACACTTCTTGCTGGGTGCCCACTGGCCTCTTCTCCTTGTGAGACAGAAGGGTTGGGTCAATCCAGCAGCTGTGACCAACTCTCTGAAGTACGGTTGTCACTTGGACACATTCCCATGCTCTGAAGATCAGGGTAAGCAAAGTAACAAGTGCTATTGTTTATGTGATCATTGACTTTCTAAAATAAGCAGTAAGATTTAGGGTCATATAAAGCACCTGTCCGACTGTAGGTTAACCAGATGTCAGTGCACCTCTAGGCAGAATCAAACAGACCAGGTGGAGAAGCAGGAAGTAGAATAAAGGCCTAGAGGCAACAAGAAGAGGAAGCTGCTGTCAGAAGGCCCTAAAGACAAAGAAAAGAGCTTAACAAGATGCAAATGTCATTCAGGAAAGCTCTCCAAGTCAGTAATTAAAGTATATCCAGAAATGCAGAGCTATATAAAAGATCAATAGGTTAAATACTTTATGTTGTTTAATCAGATACTTCGCACAAATCAAATATTACCTTACTGAGGTTATTAGGCTAAATGAGGGCACTGCTGTGGTGAACATTCATTACTGAGAGCACCGATGGATCATTGAAAATAGCCAGGTCCATCCCTGAGTCACTTCCAGCCCTAAGATGAGAAATAAGGACAGAAGGCTTTTAGTCCCTCCTCAGGACTAAAGAATGTAGCATCTGTGCTTTTTCATATTCTTTGGACGAGAGGGTTACAAGTTTCCCTGGAGAATTAAAGTTACCATGTCTTGAAATATGTAAAAGCAGTGATCTCTTAAAAGCTGAGGAGACCTGCTATCATGCAGATCGATAGGTACATTATTCAGGACCATGGATAGCTCCCTCACTCTTGCCTTCCTTCAATGACTTATTTTATGTGTTATCATTACAGACACCAGACACGGCAGCCTTGGCCTTCAAGCCATGAGCCTTGAGGAATCTCTTCTTGGGCAGGGATCCAAGGGCAAGGGAGGCTAACTGAATGCCTCCAGAAGTGGGAGAGCCATGACTGACCCACAAAAGGACTGAGTTAGCCTCAGGTTTTGACAATGCCCATCTTCTCCACTAAGTAAGTGGGCATCTGGAGAGGAGACCCTGGTAGAGAAACGTGATCTAGTCAGATTACTTCCTTGTCTTTTCCAGTAGACAGTAGTAAAACCAGATTGCAATTTCGTGAACGTGAAGAGGAAGTAAAAGAGAAAGAGGCAATTGAATTACAAGAACATCACAAAGACTAAACACAGCACAGGTTATCAAAGTTGCACAGGTCCACATGACCCCATGCACAGCAGTTCCTGCTGATTCTCACTCCCTCTGAAGCCTACTCTTCATACTCTCGGGTCTTCTCTGGGCTGGGCACACACTGTCTCTGTGTATCGTCTCTACCTCCCTTATACTGCCTCCCCGACAACCCATCTGCAGGCCCTGGGTTCCACACCTGGCCTCACTCTGGATGAGAAAAGAAACAGACCCTGCCCTTCTTTCCACATTTCTCTGTCATTTTCCCAGCACCCACCTTACAAACCAGTGCCTGCCATACCCACAAGTTTCTCCTTAGCCATTTCCTTCTGTGATGATTTGCCTGGCTCCCTGAAACCTGACAACTCCCTGGATGTTGGGCTGGAAATGGCCCACTGACTCCCCAGTATTCTAATCCAGTAGTTTTCTAACCAGGACCCTCAGAGCCTTGGGGTTCCACGAAAGTCCAAACTACCTCTACAGCCAGCCAATCAGTGCAGACACAGACAGGAGTCTCTAGGAAACAAATGACAGTATTTATCTCTCTCTGTTCTATGCTGCTGTAACAAAATACCACAAACTGGATAATTTATGTTTTTAAAATGATCAGTTTATTTCTCACTATTCCAGAGGCTGAGAAGTCCAAGATCTAGGTGCCAGCAGGCTTGGTTGTCTGGTGAGGGATGCTTTCTGCAGCCAAGATGTCACCTTGATGCATCCTCTGTGTCCTTACATGGCAAAAGCAGAAGGGAAAAAAGAGGGCAACCTCCCTCATCAATGCATTCATGAGGGAGGAGCGCTCATAGACTTATCACCTTGTAAGGAGCCCACCTGCTACTGCCACATTGGCAACACTTGAATTTTGGAGGTACCCTGCCTCAAACCACAGCCATATCACTATTCTACTGCCTTTCCTAAATGTGACAAAACAGTCATACTAATAGCTACCAATTTTTGCAGGTCTATTGCTCGTCAAGCGTTCCCAACGTGTTGTCTTATTCAAATCCTTTATGCAAAGGAAGAAACTGAAACACAGAGGCTGACAGCCTGCATTCTCATGAGTGCAAATGGCAGAACCAAGAGGCATCCTCTGCCTTCAGAGGACTGACTCCATAGGTTCCCTGGCCTCACACGTCTTCAAACATGGCTCCTGGGAACACCCATTGAAATTCTGCTTCCAGTTACATGTCCAATTTTTCACTCCTTTTCCAATCATAGATAATGGGCAGGCTCAGGATCTGACAAATTTACTAGACTTTCCTAGCTCTGGTTCTCATTTCCGCTTGCTTCTGGAATATTCTTCTTAGCTTCCAATACCTCCTAGCAACCCTTCCCCAGCCACACTCACCCTTTAGAGTTATGGTCTTTTATTACCATGATTCCAGAGATTGTACCCACAGTGTCAAGAAACAAAAGGGAATAAGAGAAAGTCATGTTGTCCTCAAAATCCAAAGAAGAGCAAGTATTTGTTGCGGTTGCGATGGCTATCTTTCCCCCCATCTTAGTAGAGTGGACATGATTTTTATCTCGTTATTGCCACACGGAAACTTGAGCCAGGACGAGGCTGTAGAGATCAAGCCACAAGGACTTCCCTGACCCTCAGCCCAGGACTTCCCCCAGAAACTGCAGTGCCCTGGTACTGTCAGTCATGGTCTTCTTAAAACTCTCCCAGGGCCAGGTGCAGCGGCACACACCTATAACCCCAGTGACTTGAGGCAGGAGGATTGTGAATTCGAGGCCAGAGGCAGCATGTGCAACTTTGCCAGACCCTGACTCAAAATCCAAAGTGAAAACTGGACTAGAGGGTGCAGCCCAGTGGTAGAGCATTTGCAAAGTATGATCGAGGCCCTGGGTTCAACCCTCATGTTTATCAAATTGCATATATGAAAATTGTCACAATGAAAAGCATGTCAAAATGAATCACATTGTGATGTACATTAAAAATTTCTAATAAAAAAAAAATAATAATAATAATAAAGACTCGGGGCATTGGCACATCCTGTGACAGGGATGACAGTTGTGTCTGAAAATGCAGATCCACACCCTCCTCAAAGCCACTTCCTGTCCCCAGAGTGAAAGCACAGTAGCTTACCTCCCCAGCCAGGCTTGAGACAACTTCAGAGGGGGAGGAGGAGCTTTGGAGCCCACAAGTGAGAGGGTTTTTAACTTTCCAAATGCAGTTGTCTGCGGGGAGGCTGAAAAGGGGAAGGAGAAAAGAGCAGGCACGAAGGCCTTGGGCAAGTCAGACTTTTCAGAGAAACAAAGGGAGCATTTGTCAGAGCATCGTGGTGAGCCCCAGGAGAATCCAGGCAGTTCGCACCTTGGCAAGCCTCTGCCCCGCTGCAAGCCCTGACCTAATTTTGAGAGATACTGCTTGTATTGTTTTCCAGATAAAAGGCAGCAACAGCAGAAGCTCTCCAGGGGAGGCTTGACAACAGGAAAAATTATACTGACTCAAGTGACTAATTTCCTTTCTTACCCCCTTCCTGTACCCAAACCGGCCCCCTTCCCTCTCCCGCTCACGCGTCTTCGGCAGAGCTGCCAACTCACACGCCACAATGTAGAGACAGATAGATGGCTCTACCACCACCTGCCCACAGGGCAAGTCCACGTTCAGTGCAGCGTGTGCCAGGGGCAGGCTAGGAGCGTTGACCCATGCCTCCTTGCCTCCGACTTAGAATCCAGTAGTTTTGCTGTCTCTTGAAGGCTAAGAGAGAGCAAAGAGTTACCTCTGAGTCCAATTTATGGCTTTCTGCAAACTCCTGACCTCTCACCTGTTGTTGTTGTTGTTGTTGTTGTTGTTGTTGTTGTTAGGTGCCCTCAAGTCTGTGCCCAACTCATAGGGACCCTATGTACAACAGACAAAACACTATTGTCAGTGCTTCTCTGCTACTCATAGAATTTTCAGTGGCAGACTGGTTGATTTGGGGGGTGGGGGGAGTGGGTTGCCAGGTCCTTCTCCCAAGCCTACAGCACCCGGTGTTCCCAGGGGGTCTCCCATCCAAGTGCTAACCAGGCTGGACCCTGCTGAGCTTCCGAGACCTGACGGGATCGGACACCTCAGTCGTATGGCTGCAGGCCCAGGAGCCTGAGCTGGCAGTGGATAATATGGCATCTAAGACTCAGCTCTGCCCACATGGAGGTGATGCTCTAGAAAGAAATTACGTCGTCTTCCTCTAACTCCCATAGAAGCTGTTGCGGGCATTTGTTCAACTCCTGCTTTGGGACCTAGAACAAAAGTGACATTTTCCATCTACAGCTCAAGAGACAAGAAAACCTTGAAGCCCCTCCAGGCCCTACTTGTCCCCCTGCCGGGCCCCACTGTGCACTCCTCACGCAGTGTAGGCAAACCTTCAAGGATTGGCCCTGATTTTGCCACATCTCACCAGCTTCTCCTGTTGGTCAGCTGGGCTCCCCTGGCTGCCCTGGCCTTGCTGCCTTGAACACTGCCCCTGTAGAGTTAGGTCTCAGTGTCCAGGTGATTCTGAAAGACCTCTTCCAGTGGTGGCGCGTGGAGATACACATTTACAAAATGGCGCCTCTGGTGTTATGCTTTCTCATGCTGCTTGTGGCGTTGGAGGGCCCTTTATGTTTTTCAGCGCTATTTTGCATCTTTTTCCCTGTTTGACTTTCCTGACAACCCTGTGAGATACCATTATCTCCATCTGACAGCAAAGACAGTGACACTCTAGGTAGCGATCCTGCCACCCCCAAGATCAAACACCTCGCTGCCAACCAAGGCAGGACAAGGGCTTGGTTTCCTGATGGCGACCAGCCCGTGGCCCTTCTGCCATCCTGTCACTGTCCATCCTTCACTGCGCCATCACATCCCACTTCCTCCACAAAGCTTCCCTGGACCGAGCCAACCTCAGTGCTGTCTCCTCCGTTTTACCCAAGACAGCGCATTGTCTACATCGCTCAGCTACCCGGTTATTCAATCACTCTCTTGTTTACTTAACTTTTCAGCTGTGTACATATATTCTTCACCAGAAAGTTATAAACAAGCTGTCTGGCATAAGCTTTATTATACCTGCTCTCTTCCCCTCCTCCCACCTCAACAAAACCCAATTAAGAGTGGAGGAGACATTTAACAAATACCGGCTGCTGAGTGCATGAATGAATGACTTTTTAATCAAATATAAATTAAACTGGTGTCTTATCCAAAGCAGAACTTTTTTTGCATTAACCCCTCTGGAACCTTTTCTCATGGTAATGGGGGAGTCAACAGAGAAGAAGCTGGTCCTTAGACTGTTGTTGGTGGGGGGGTTGAGGACCCCAGGGAGGAAAATCCAAAGGCCTCCATCCTGGTGGATCACCAAGGAAGTGAAAGTCTGAGATTAAGATTTCAAAAAAGAGGGCCAGCTTGGTGGTGGACACCTGTAATCCCAGCAGCTGGGGAGGTGGAGGCAGGAGGATCGCAAGTTCAAGACCAGAGGCAGTCTGGGTAATTTAGCGAGACCCCATCTCAAAAAACAGTAAAAAATGGGCTGGGAGTGCAGCTCAGTGGTCCAGCACTTGCACAGCATGCAAGTGCAAGGCCCTGGGTCCAACCCTCAGTACCACAAAAAAAAAAAAAAAAAAGAATAACTCTTCAAAGTTCCCCATCTGGAGGGCAATAAGGATAGTAAAGATGGGGTTATAGTAACAACACCAATGGTTGGGAGACAGCAGGGGATATGGATGGCCATGTAGCACAGGGCTGAAGGGCCAGGCTTTAGAATCAGACTCCATTGTGATTGCATTGATGACTTGGGCAAGTTACCTGATCTCTTGTCTACAATCCCCAGAGAGCGTTTGTAAGGATGAACTGGTACGTGCGTTAGGACCTGGGACTTGCCTAGAGTGTGTTGGTTGTTCTTGTCATGCTGGGTCCTGAACCCAGAGCCTCACCCATGCTAGGCTCTCACTCTACCACGGAGCCACACCCTCACCCTGCCTCACACTCGGAATGTGCCCAAGGATGGCAGCTCTTGCTATTGTTACATAGGCTCCTTGGTGAGCTTGTCCAAGGGCCCCTGTCTTGGCTCTTCCTAAGAAAGGAAAGTAGACAGCTGCCACCCACCACCCACACAGACTGCAGCTGGGGCTCACAGGCCAGAGGAAGCCAGTCCCTCAGCAAGAACAACAGAGGCTAACAGTCGCGCGGCCCCATCCAAAGAAAGCCCAGCCTTCCATTGGGAGGGGCAGAAATTCCAGCCTGTTGGGGACCCCCAGATCCTCAGATTCTTCTTAAAGGAATCCTCCAGACAGATAGAGATCATGGGTGTCTTCCCACAGTTAACAAGCCCTCACCGTTTAGTCTTCCTCTTTGCTTAGCACAGGGTCGAACTCCCCTTTTAACCTCATTTTCCAGTTGGCACAATGATTTCCCCACCTTCTTTTAAATATCTGAATTCAGAAACGTTAATTAGGGACTTCCCACGACTTTATGGAGGTGTCATGATTAGACCTATTATTACCACCCCAAATGGGAAAATAGAACATCTACTGCTTTATGAACCCTTTATCACAATTAATGCTGTCTCTAAAGCTTCCCGTTTATTGGGTTCTCTAGTATAATCATTCCTTATATGTGTTTCAAGACCTTGTACGACTACAAATAATTTAAACTAATTAGCTTATTATAAAAAAGAAATGAAAACAAATGGCACATGAATGAATTGTGAGGTTTCATATGGAATTAATATCTCCCTAATACTCATGAATTTGGTAAATTCATTATGCATCTATAATCAAACCTGATGAATCCCCTAGATAATTCAGAAGTAATTATGCATGAACTGCTGCCACTTATTTTAAAGTGCTACCAAAATAAGAGATTTATCCTCAGGATCCAGTTAGGCTCCCGGATAACTAGCTCCAACCTGACATCTCCTGTCAAGATCATCCAAGAGAAATGACATCAACATTGCATCCTCACGACGCTCCACACTGACATCTGCTGAGAGCAGCCACGATCCTCAACAGTTGTCCCTGTTTGGGACATAGGGTCAACTCATCACTGGGGTTAGTTTGTGAGACTTGGGGTGGATGGAGAGAGCTGTTGGCTGGTACAGCCACTAAGGCTCAATGAGCCAAGTCCCCAGTTCCCAGGAGCCATTCTTGTCTCACTGAGGAATGCTGTACCAGGCAGCCTTTGTCTCCCTTCCACATGGATTGCTGCTCTTTTCCAATGTGCCACACCTGGACTTGTAGGGCACTGATTTGAGCAGGCTCATTCAACCAGGCAAAATGAATTTTCTACCCTTTGAACAACCATAGCTTTTTATTTCTGGCTTTCTTCAAATATAACTCCTTATTTATTTCTAGACAGAACTCCCACTTCATCACATATGCCTTAAACACTATGACAGTGCTATTTATTACATGTGTTCGTGTGTGTGTGTGTGTGTGTGTGTGTGTGTGTGTGTAGATATTCAACAAATATTTTTAAACACCTGTGTGCTGGCCTCAGTACATCAGTAAATAAAACAGGCAAGTACCTAAGCCTTCATGGAATTGACATTCTAGTGGGGGAGACACAAAATTAACAATGAGTCAGAGAAAGAATGTCAGATGAGGATAAGCATTCTGGAGACAAATAAAGGAAGGGAAGGGATATGAAGCACCAGTGCTAGGGTGGGTGGACATTTTAAACAGAGAGGTCTGCCCAGAGAGGCTGACAATAGGCCCGTGTTCTGAAGGAGGTCAGGAGCTAAGACATCTGGGTGCCTGAAGGCAGAACACCCCAAGCAGAGAGAGCTCTAGATGTGCAAATGCGAGAGGGCAGGGATGCGCCTGGTGTGTGTGAGGAATAGCGAGAGATCAGAGAGAATGGAGCATCACGAGCAAAGGAAAGAGCAGGGGATAAAGTTGCTGGGTCAGGACCACGGAGGACACTGCCCATCGCAGGAAGGGTTTGGCTTTCCCTCTGAGATAAGGTGCTTCCGGTCCATTTTGAGCACCACTCTGTTGTGTTGAGAAGAGACAGTGGGGGTCCAGGGCGGAAGCAGGGAGACCAGTCAGAAGGCTCTGGCCACCATCTAGGCTCAGGGTTGCTATGGCTTGGCCCAGAGTATAGCCAAGGAGGGGTGAGGAATGACCGGATTCTGAATTTCCTTTAAAGGAAGAGCTAGCAGGATTTGTGGACAGATGAGGAGTTTTTTTTGTTTTTGTTTTTGTTTTTGTTTTGTGAACTTTTCAGCTCTCAGAAGAGTATCTTACACTTAGAAGTTGCCTGGGGCTGGTGTTTAGCTCAGTTGGTAGAGTGGTGCTCCACACACTCGATCCCCAGCACCACAAAAACAGGAGAAGGACATGGCAGTCCACTCCCAAAGCAATCCCTAAACAATCAGCCATTGAAAATCCTATGAGGGTCGCTATGAGTCAGACCCAACAGCAACTAACAACAGCAGAAGGTGCCTGATAAATGTTTGCTGAATGAATGAAGTGAACGCATGCATAAATGAAGTATTCAAATCATTTGGAGCCCAGTTAGGGGGTCTTGGGTTGAATTTGACTAGAAGAACATACCTTATACCTCTCAGCCCCCCTTCTGGGGCTGTTTCCTCACCTAGTAAATAGTTGTCGAATCAGTGTAAATGAGCTAATTAAATGGGTGTGTAAGGCCTGGAAGCCTATGCTGACTTCACCTGAATCTCCAGGAGAGAGGCCCTGAGTCTGGGGTTCTCCTCCTACAGCCCCTGGCAGAAACTCAGGAGAGGTAAGCCTGGGCTTCCTAAATACAGCAAAATGGTGTCAATGCTGAGGTCCAGACAGGTGCCTAAAACGAATGTCTGGCCTCCTGTTTGTCAGTGGTGGGAAGATGAGAAATACTTTTTAAATGCTTAAGTGTCATCATCATTACTAAATTGCTGTAGGAATAAAAATCCAGTTTATACTATTGAGGATCATTAAACTCTCTTCTGAATCTGATGCCAAAATTGAAATAATTGGCCCGTCAGTGGCACCACATGGAATATAAGTACAGCGGCTCACGGGGAAAGTGTGTCTCCATGTGAAGAATCCAACAGGAGCTTGGGTAGGTAGATTGGTTCTGTTGGCAGACTGTTGCTATGTTGCAATTACAATTGACAGCAAAGATCCTGATTAACAATACTTGGACCACAAATTTAGACTTGCAGGAAAATGAATGGCTTTTGCCATTAGGCAAGAGTTTCAAACCCATTGGATTTTCTATGACATGGTTAAATTCTGTTTAGAAAAGTCACCTGCAGATCAGACCTACTGATACCCAGTGCATGGAAGGCTCTAAACAAGAACAAAATAAATAACAATAATAATAGATGGAGCTACCGTCCAAGAACGAAGATGTGTTTTAAATGAAAATCGTCACTCACAGATGCGGCAGCACAAGCCCAGCCAGGTTCAGTGCTGACTGGAAGGTAGAAGGGGGCCTGCCGGGCCGATCATATCGCTAACCTGCAGATGCTAATGCTGACCTGTGGGCGGGCGGGGTGGGTTAATTAGCTGCCGGTTGTAAAGCATTATTGCCTTGCTGAGTATTATTATTTTAATAAAAGAGGCTCATGAACATGTCTCTGGTGGTAACTCATGAAGAATCACTTTGAGGACAAGAGTACTCATACATCATTCTGAGTGCCGCCTATGTATTTGAGTATCAACAAAAAATTTACTGTTTAAACATAAATCTCTGGAAGAAGTTGAAGTTAATTAAAAAGGTTTAACAGCATATGCATTAGTATTAGTCCTGGCCCTCTTTAGCGTGGAAGGAAGGAAGGAAAATAAAACAAGGTATGTGAGGAAGCAGTCAATGCAGGCATTTAATTAAGTGTGGTCCACAGCATAGGTGGAGATACCACCTTATCCACCATTCGGTGCAAGGGGAGAGCGTGGGAGGGAGGGAGCGTTCCCGGAAGAGTGCGGGTTTTTAATTAACAGTGGCTTTGACAGTCCTTCCTACATATTCTTCTTCAGAGTTCTGGAATTCCTCCTGGTGCCATGAGGCTATCTGTTCAGAGGTGGGGGACTCTGGCCAAACGCAGGAGCCCGATTCCAGGGCATAATCTCTGATTTATGTCCAACCATTACTCATTGATTGACGCATTCCTGCCACAGATATTTATAGAGCTCTCACTCTTCACAATGTGGGACACCCTACAGCCCGAGGGGGCCGCCACTGGGCTCTGCCTTGGGATGACTCCCAGTAGAGTGAGGAAGACAGACGTACCAACCACCAGCGCCAAGTGGAAAACACCATGTCACAGCGCCATGGTTAGTATTCAGGGACCGTGAGAAAGTGCTGGAGGTTCTCATAAGAACCAAATACTGCAATTAGCCCAAGCCTGTGATGGCAGCAAAATCAAGGTGGGGCTATGTCTCCAGCTTTTGAACTCTCAAAATGTCAGTCTGACTGCTTGCATTTTCTGCTTCTGCTCTTTCTCCCAGAGTTTTTCTTTATAATGCCCAGCCTGCATCCTTCCTACACTAGCTTAAGAACAGGCCGTGTTCATTCCTCCTCTGCCCACTTATTCAGTCTCCTGTGGCTTCAGATCTCCTCCAGCTCTTCCCCCTCCCTCAAGGTTCACCGTAAGTCTACCTCTTTGGGGACCTATACTTTAATTCCCCTGGGCTGCAAGAGCATCTCACAGGACCTGGACTATTTGCCATTTGTCAAGGAGGCTGGTCAAAGGCGCCAGACTCCAGTGATATGTGCCCACCACCATACATTTTAGCACTTAAAATATTTGCTAGCTTTATGACCCATTGATTGTTTTTGGTGTGATAGATATTCCTTGTCTCTCCAACTTAAGATGTTACCTCTTGGAGGCATTCGTTGGAAGTCAATCTGTCAGTCCTATCTAGTGTTTTCCCAGATTCACTTCAGTTTAAGCCCTTTGCCCCAGTGATTCCATCCATCATAGTGCCTCTTACTCTTCTTACCCCATCTGCAAGTTTTCTGGACATGTCCCCTAGGAGTTTGGCACCAGCTCAGGTCCCACACCAGCCCAGTCCATCACCTGCTTCATCCACGGTGACTTCAGACCCTCAAGCCTCTGACCTCTTGAGTTCCAGCTGTCTCTACTCCAATGACCTATACCTCTACCTCCTTTTGAAACTCACACCTCAGATGTGCTAAACATTCAGATCCATTTGTCAAACTCCTTCCCTTCATTTTGCAATTCATTCATTCATCTAATCATTATTAAGCACCTACCATGTGCCAAGAACTTTAATGTGCATCGTCATTTTTAATCCTCATGTTAACCCTGTGAAGCAAATATTAATATTCTTGTTCTAGAAATAAAGAAATGGAGGCTATATGTGTTGAAATGTTCTACTCAATGTTTCAGAGTTCGTAAGTGGAATAGCCAGTTTTCACACCTGGTTACTGTGCGCTTCGCATCAGCCCAGAGTTGCCTCTCCTCCACCATAACATGCCTGCATTGGATGGAAAAGGAAGGGGGAGGAGGTGAGGGAGAAAGAGAGGAAAGGGAAGATGAGAAGGAAGGGAAAGGACGGACATGGGAGCAGGGAAGAGACGAGGGAGGAGAAAAGAGAAGGAGAGAAGGAAGGAAAGGCCAAACGCCTTTTTGTCCTTCCAAATTATAGGATCCTTGAACTCAGGAACCCTGCTTGTTCACCTTTGAATTCTTCACTTCAAGCCTGACACAGAGGAGATGTTAGATAAATGTTCCCTTTGTCCAATAGGATGTACAATTTTGAATCTTGCACAGACCAAATCATAAACCTGGAAGGGGCATAAAGACATTACTTCTCTGTCCCCTGCCTGTAGAAGACTGTTCGTGGGCTGCTTTCTGGCTCCTGTCCACCCCCTTTCATGTCATAACTCGCTCTCTAACCACTGTCCTTTCCTGTAGGATGTTCTTGAGGTTCCTGAGACTTCTTGCTTGCTCCTGGTCTCCTCCTAGGCTGTTCTCTGAGAGAGGTTGGTCATCCAAGGAAATCAAACCTTCTCTTCTTAGAAAAAGAATTTGCTTGAAGGAAGCAGAGGAAAGGGAGTGAGTAGGGAGAGGAGGGCAGATTTAGCATTTCTGGAGAGTGGGGCTTGGGCTAGCCCTCATGGTAATGCACTTCCACAGACAGGCAATCGCCTCCCGCTCCTGCTCCCCACAGGAGTCCAGGGCAGATGTGGCATGCTCTCCCAGGAATGTGTCGCCCGCCGTGCGGCATAGCCAGGGTGTTTATGGGGAGGCCTGGCCCAGGCAGGGCCTCGTGCTGGCTTCAGCTGAGGGAACAGTGACAACGAATCACTAATCCCACAGGAATCAGTGCAGAAAGAACTTGGAAGATGGCACCAGAAGGCAAGGAGGTGTCTGTAAAAGGCCATCATTTGATGTGCTGCTTTAAGATTATTGGGGTCCTTTCCCTCCCCTGGGTTATGGAGACTTGCCCTTTCCAAAGGGGCTTTTGGCTCTTGGTGAATAGCACAGCAGCTGCCTGTTGAGATCTGAGCTCCATCCTAAGCCTGAGGGTGCTGCCTATCTCCAGACATTTCAGAAACAGGCTCCCTCTCACTGAATACCTACCTTTTGCGTGACAAGGAGAGTCTTTCCTAAGGGCCCCTTGGAGCCACGAGCCTTTCTCCCCCTCAGTAAGGTTGGAAGTCAGGGATATGCACTTCTAAGCAAGAAGATGCTGGTGGGAGTTTTGGCAATTGTACCATGGTTCTATGTGGACTTGCATTTACTCCGAGGTCTCAAGTATCCTATGTTAGTATGTAAATGGATCACACTAGTTAAATATAGTGGGGACTCTGGATACAAAGCGAGGCTTTTGTTGCGAAACAAAGAAATGGAGCTAGCTGCGAGGCTGGGGTGGGACATCATGCAGCCCCAGCCTCCCCGTAACAAGCCAAGAGGCCATTGTTGAATGCAGCCCACAAATGTCTCGGTGAGACGTACCGCACTGGCTGGAATCTTCTTTGCTCGCAGGCCATGTGGGAAGAGCAGTTTTCTCCTTTTTCATTGTTACTAGGTCCAAAGGTATCCCTTTGCCTCAGTTCTTTGTAACTAGAATTTATTAAAATGTCCAAATGACACCCTGAACCCTGATCTGATGACGTGGCAAAGGGCTTGTGAGCGCCGAGAGGCTGCTCAGACACAAGGTCTGGTGAGGAGACCTGGCTAATCTCGAACCAGGAAGCAGCCAGTGATGGTGGCTTGGGCCAAGGTGGCCGCAGAGAAAGTGCTGAGAGGAAACTGGTTGGGGGATATATTTTGAGACCAAAGGCTATGTTGACAGATTGCATGTGGGTGAGAAAGAAAGAGAAAAGTCTTGGGGTGCTCCAGAGTTTATGGCCTGAGTTATTGGATAGATAAAAATCCCCATTGACGAAGATAAGGAAGACTGTGAGAGGCGCAGGTCTGTGGGAGATCAGGGGCTCCCTTTGGGACACGTGAAACTCACAATGCCTATTAGTCACCCGAGTGGAGAAGAGTGTGATTTAAGGGGAGTGTCCAGGCAGATGTGGTATTTAGAGCCATAAGATTGAGAAAAAGTCCAAGGACTGAGACAGAGGACTCTGAGGTGAAGGTGAAGGAGAGAAGGAAAAGAGGTCAGTAACCTAGAGGAAAATGACCAGAATAGAAAAGCCAGGGATATTCCTCCCCACATCCCGCCACGGCACTACTCCTCACACTGAGCTGGGCGTGGTCTTCAATCCAGAGGCCCCACAGTTCACCCTGAAATTCAGAAAGAACCTGTGTGAAATTGCAGCAAATCACAGGAAGAGGGTGTATCTTTAAGACCAAGTCGTGAGGTTCAGACAAAGTGCTGTGGGGCGGATTAATCTGACCGCTGGACCTTC